>QEPC01010924.1:1350-24160 GCA_003113815.1 Sphenodon punctatus
CAACATCACCTCCATCTTGTCAGGATTCAATTGCAGATGGCTCAACCTCATCCAAGCCCCCACAGCTGACAGGCACTGGGAAAATAAGGAGACTGCATGGCCTGGATCGATGGAAAAAGAGAGGTAGAGCTGAGTGTCATCAGCATACGGATGACACTGCATGCCCTTAAACCCTCTCACAATCTCCCCTAATGGCTGCATATAGATGTTAAACAAGAGGGGGGACAAAATGGCACCCTGAAGGACTCCACACGTGAGGTCCCTGGGGGAAGATGTACCCTCCCCCAAGACCACCCGGTGAGTTCTCCCGGCCAGGAATGAACGAAACCAGTCCAAGACTGTTCCCTCAATCCTGGCACAGTCCCACAGGCGAGTCACCAACACCTCATGGTCGACTGTGTCAAATGCAGTCAAAAGGTCTAGCAGAACTGGTAAGGTCTGACAATCCTGATCCAATGTCAGATGAAGATTGTCAACCAAGGCCACTAATGCAGTCTCCATACCATACCCAGGCCAAAAACCAGACTGAAAGGGGTCAAGGAAACCGATGCAGCCCAGATGTTCTTGGAGCTACCATGCCATAGCTAGTTCAATAACCTTCCCTAAAAAGGGGAGGTTAGAGACTGACTGATAACTGACAGGAGCATCTGTGTCAAGAAGAGATGGTTTCTTGAACAGGGGGGCCTAACCACAGCCTCTTTCAGGCAATCAGGCACCCTGCCATCCCAAAGGGAGGCACTAACCACCCCATTCAGCAACGGCTGTAACGTCTCCTCGATGGCTTTCATCATCCAGGACGGGCATGGATCACAAGTAGTGGCATGAACAGATCCCAACAAGGACTCCACATTGGCAGACACCACCATCTGAAACCAATCCCACAAAACTGGACAAGACGGGGCATCCATAGCCCCAAGATGATCCTCTACAATAACTGTGATACCGAAATCATGGCAGATGCAACCAATCTTATCTACAAAGTACTCAATAAACCAGTCACAGTGGTCACTGGATTGCTCCAGGTCCAGGTGGAGGCAGGCAGGACTGGCCAAGCCTTTCACGACCCTGAAAAGCTACACTGAACGTGACTTGCAGATGCAATGAGGGCAGCAAAGAACTGCTTCTTTACTGCCTGCACCGCCACAGCATAGACCTTTAAACTGCTCTTATGCTGCGATCGATCATACTAGCCGCGCGTCCGGCGCCACCGGCGCTCTAACCTCCTGTTCTCACGCTTCAAACACCTACTTTCCTGCCACCCCACCTGATTCTTATAAGGATGCATTATGGGGGGGAGGGGTGTTGCAAGGGTTTTCATCATACCCAGGAGAGTTGCAAAGAGAAAAGACACCACGAAAGGAGTGGCCAAGGGGTGGGGCATGGGGCCTGATCACCCACTTGCACTTTCAGTGGGTGCCACTGAGGAAGTCCTATTGTTCCTCCATGAGAGGATGGAGGGAGGCAAATGCACAATGTGGAACATGAGGGTTTGGACTGCCCCACATCCACAAGGGCAGCTTGACGTATACCCACCTATCCCCCATGGGGTGGGGGGGAGGCATAAGGGCTCCCCCCCCCCCAGGAACTGAACTAGAGGTGGTTGAGCAGGATCCCTGAAATGCATGGGGGAGGATGCTGTGGGTGCTTTTATCTCATTTCAGCAATGGTGCTCCAACCTGAGTTGCTCCAGGGATAGCCATGCCAATCTCAAAGAAAACCAACTGGCTGCACTGGCAAGTCTGATGGAAACCTTAGAGTGAAGTGTTGAGAGGTTTGTGGATAGCCTCCCATGTACCAATGGATAGCCTAGAATGGAGGAATCATTGAGGACAGGCTCTACTGGCTGGTGCATGTACCTGCGTGTTGGCATGGAGCAGGAAGTCCACTTGGGAGCAGTGGGAGCGTAGGCATCACTCCTCACTGGGGCAGTCAGATGCTCAGAGGCTGTGTTGAATTTGGGCTTAGGTACCATGGCCTAATCAGGGGGTGAAAGATCATCCAACCGCCAGTCCCATGGACGCCTGATTCATCCAAGCGCAACTCAAGGCGAGCAATGTGGTCATAGTTACCAAGTGTGGAAAGGACCATCTTGTTGTATTAACCATTGATGCCACTTCACCTTCCCTGAAGGGAAGTCTCCAGCATTACTAGAGGGGTAGATAGATGTTTCTGCCCCCATCTGGGTCCACTTCCTCCAATCAATATGCAAAAAAAAATTGAAGGAGGGAATAGACCAACATGCTTCTGTTTTTGTTTAATGATCGAATCACTGACCATAATTTCATCATCTATCTATCTATCTATCTATCTATCTATCTAATTTTTGCCCCACCCTTCCCAATAAGGCTCAGAGCAGCTTACAAAATATAAAAACATATACAACAACTAAAATAAAATATAAAACAATTAAAAATAAAAATAAATGGGATAGGAAAACCAGGAGAGGTTCAAACACGCTAATGCTGACCGGAACTTGCAAATTGGATGGGTGCCTATACAATCTTTCAGGGAGTGACACTACAGGTCTACCGGTGAGCCAACTGAAACTGAATCCTAACAAGACGGAGGTGATCTTAGCGGGTAAGGCAGTGGTTGTGGCGTTCCCCATCATTGATGGGGTTTGTCCTCCACTGGTTCCCCACGTTCATAGCGTCGGGGTGCTCCTTGGTTCGCACCTCCACCTGGATGCTCAAGTTGGTGCTCTGGCAAGGAGCTCCTTCTGCCAGTTACATCTGGTGTGGCAGCTTCGAGCATATGTCTCGGTCTTGGACCTGGCCACGCTCATCCATACATTCATCACATCAAGTTTGGACTATTGTAATGCGCTCTACATGGGGCTGCCCTTGGTGATGGCTAGGAGATTGCAACTTATGCAGAATGCGGTGGCCGATCTCCTTACAGGGACGGATTGCTAGGATCACATTAAACCAGTGCTTGAGGTCCCTTGTGTACATCGGGAGGCCACAATGGAGAGGATACTCGTGGTGGCAGTGCTACGGCTATAGAATGCCCCCCTGGTGGAGAACCAGATGGCCCCAACCCTTTCCTCCTTTAAGAAGTACTTTAAGACCTGGATATTCCACCAGGCTTTTGGGGAGAGAGACGGGTAGGAGACTCCTCTCCCTCAAGTCATTGTCTGGGGAAGGGTCACAACCCCAAAACTGTGTGACATGCTCAAGTGGGAGCTTTGGGATTACCCTCACTGAAGCTCAATGTCATACATTATTCATGGTGTTAATGTAGGCATCAGGATTCCAGTTGATGGAGTGAGGGCCAATAGGGAAGCAGTCGATCTGAAGTCGATAATTGGCATGAAGAATCTAGTTTGTGCCAAGCTCGACAAGGGGTTGAGCAGGACCAGATGGAGGATTTTAATGGCCCTATGACCTTCTCAATCTGCTGACTCCCAAAGCCATGCCCTAAAGCCACACCCCCAGCTTCCTCCCTCTGTCTCCGCCCCAAGTACACTATGCTGCCTGACTGAGGCTTTCAGTAAGCCAACATGTGATTATTGTGTCCCCATCACACGCATGCTCTTAGTGCNTAAACCAGTCACAGTGGTCACTGGATTGCTCCAGGTCCAGGTGGAGGCAGGCAGGACTGGCCAAGCCTTTCACGACCCTGAAAAGCTACACTGAACGTGACTTGCAGATGCAATGAGGGCAGCAAAGAACTGCTTCTTTACTGCCTGCACCGCCACAGCATAGACCTTTAAACTGCTCTTATGCTGCGATCGATCATACTAGCCGCGCGTCCGGCGCCACCGGCGCTCTAACCTCCTGTTCTCACGCTTCAAACACCTACTCTCCTGCCACGCCACCTGATTCTTATAAGGATGCATTATGGGGGGGAGGGGTGTTGCAAGGGTTTTCATCATACCCAGGAGAGTTGCAAAGAGAAAAGACACCACGAAAGGAGTGGCCAAGGGGTGGGGCATGGGGCCTGATCACCCACTTGCACTTTCAGTGGGTGCCACTGAGGAAGTCCTATTGTTCCTCCATGAGAGGATGGAGGGAGGCAAATGCACAATGTGGAACATGAGGGTTTGGACTGCCCCACATCCACAAGGGCAGCTTGAGGTATACACACCTATCCCCCATGGGGTGTGGGGGAGGCGTAAGGGCTCCCCCCCCCCAGGAACTGAACTATAGGTGGTTGAGCAGGATCCCTGAAATGCATGGGGGAGGATGCTGTGGGTGCTTTTATCTCATTTCAGCAATGGTGCTCCAACCTGAGTTGCTCCAGGGATAGCCATGCCAATCTCAAAGAAAACCAACTGGCTGCACTGGCAAGTCTGATGGAAACCTTAGAGTGAAGTGTTGAGAGGTTTGTGGATAGCCTCCCATGTACCAATGGATAGCCTAGAATGGAGGAATCATTGAGGACAGGCTCTACTGGCTGGTGCATGTACCTGCGTGTTGGCATGGAGCAGGAAGTCCACTTGGGAGCAGTGGGAGCGTAGGCATCACTCCTCACTGGGGCAGTCAGATGCTCAGAGGCTGTGTTGAATTTGGGCTTAGGTACCATGGCCTAATCAGGGGGTGAAAGATCATCCAACCGCCAGTCCCATGGACGCCTGATTCATCCAAGCGCAACTCAAGGCGAGCAATGTGGTCATAGTTACCAAGTGTGGAAAGGACCATCTTGTTGTATTAACCATTGATGCCACTTCACCTTCCCTGAAGGGAAGTCTCCAGCATTACTAGAGGGGTAGATAGATGTTTCTGCCCCCATCTGGGTCCACTTCCTCCAATCAATATGCAAAAAAAAATTGAAGGAGGGAATAGACCAACATGCTTCTGTTTTTGTTTAATGATCGAATCACTGACCATAATTTCATCATCTATCTATCTATCTATCTATCTATCTATCTAATTTTTGCCCCACCCTTCCCAATAAGGCTCAGAGCAGCTTACAAAATATAAAAACATATACAACAACTAAAATAAAATATAAAACAATTAAAAATAAAAATAAATGGGATAGGAAAACCAGGAGAGGTTCAAACACGCTAATGCTGACCGGAACTTGCAAATTGGATGGGTGCCTATACAATCTTTCAGGGAGTGACACTACAGGTCTACCGGTGAGCCAACTGAAACTGAATCCTAACAAGACGGAGGTGATCTTAGCGGGTAAGGCAGTGGTTGTGGCGTTCCCCATCATTGATGGGGTTTGTCCTCCACTGGTTCCCCACGTTCATAGCGTCGGGGTGCTCCTTGGTTCGCACCTCCACCTGGATGCTCAAGTTGGTGCTCTGGCAAGGAGCTCCTTCTGCCAGTTACATCTGGTGTGGCAGCTTCGAGCATATGTCTCGGTCTTGGACCTGGCCACGCTCATCCATACATTCATCACATCAAGTTTGGACTATTGTAATGCGCTCTACATGGGGCTGCCCTTGGTGATGGCTAGGAGATTGCAACTTATGCAGAATGCGGTGGCCGATCTCCTTACAGGGACGGATTGCTAGGATCACATTAAACCAGTGCTTGAGGTCCCTTGTGTACATCGGGAGGCCACAATGGAGAGGATACTCGTGGTGGCAGTGCTACGGCTATAGAATGCCCCCCTGGTGGAGAACCAGATGGCCCCAACCCTTTCCTCCTTTAAGAAGTACTTTAAGACCTGGATGTTCCACCAGGCTTTTGGGGAGAGAGACGGGTTGGAGACTCCTCTCCCTCAAGTCATTGTCTGGGGAAGGGTCACAACCCCAAAACTGTGTGACATGCTCAAGTGGGAGCTTTGGGATTACCCTCACTGAAGCTCAATGTCATACATTATTCATGGTGTTAATGTAGGCATCAGGATTCCAGTTGATGGAGTGAGGGCCAATAGGGAAGCAGTCGATCTGAAGTCGATAATTGGCATGAAGAATCTAGTTTGTGCCAAGCTCGACAAGGGGTTGAGCAGGACCAGATGGAGGATTTTAATGGCCCTATGACCTTCTCAATCTGCTGACTCCCAAAGCCATGCCCTAAAGCCACACCCCCAGCTTCCTCCCTCTGTCTCCGCCCCAAGTACACTATGCTGCCTGACTGAGGCTTTCAGTAAGCCAACATGTGATTATTGTGTCCCCATCACACGCATGCTCTTAGTGCTTGGAAAATAGCAAATGGCTATGTGCTATTGCATGTGCACACACTATCCATCTTTGCTCTCTGGAGATGCTGGACTACACTCCCCAGCATGATCCAGAGAGAAAATATGGTGGACAAAATGCTTGCATGCGTGCCAATAATGCATAGCAGCAAACTATGTTGTTGTGTGTGCACATGATAGGGGTGATGGCTGTGGACTGCCTCTGCCACCCCAAGCAGATTTGTGGATGGTGGCTGCTCAGAGCAGGATTCTCTGAGTGGGGTCCTCCCCCAGCTGAAGAATCCTGGAGTGTATGAGTAGCAGCCAGAGGACTGTAAGTCCAGCCAGATACAGGGAATTCAACTGCTCCTCTGGGAGGTGGGAAAGGGACTGGGCTTGGCAGAGCAAGGGATATTCAAGGACCTCACTTTCTTGGAGTTCCTCCCCTAGTTTTAGCTGTGCACTTATGGACCGATACATTTGCAAACCAGATTGTTCTTTTTTTGGCAATTCTCATCAAGAATGGGAGATCATCATCTCTTGATAAGATTTTTGAAACCAAGAATGAGTCAAGAATTGGCCATTCTTGACTTTTTTCTCACAAGAATGTTGAAAAAATATAAATAAAAACCACTCTGTCCATGTGCAAAATGGCCACCACGGTGCCATTTTGGAAAATGGCAAATGTCAGGACCATTTTGGAAAAGGTTCTGTGACTGTGTAGACCAGCTGCCTTTTTCCAAAATGACACTGTCATGTTCCATGGCATCTTGGAAAAGTGCTGTGCATGCACAGAAAAGTTGCATTGTCCATTTTGTGCATGCTGAGAGCATTTTTAATTATTATTTTTTCATAAAATCTTATGAGGTCTTAAACCATTAGCAAGATCTTCCTGAGATATTGCTGATGGTTCTTGGTTCTGACGAGAATCAGAACCAATTCTCAAATAAGCCCTAAGCTGTATTGCAATTTAATTCATTTATTTGAGCTGGGGATGGAAAATGTATTTGGAAGTACTGAAGTCCAAGCTGCCCAAAGTTTTAGGGTGCTAATCTTGGAATGGGGTCAAACCAGCCAAGTTAAGACTGGTAGTTTTCTATGGTGGGAGTCCAATTGATAGTTTAAGGGTTGTTAAGATAATTAAAGCATATAAACTGAAGACATATCCTTATGGGATGGTGAGTCATGACCACTGGGTCATGACTCACCACCCCATAAGGATATGTCTTCAGTTTATATGCTTTAATTATCTTAACAACCCTTAAACTATCCAGGGAAGGGTGCAGCCAGCATCAGGATATATCCCAAAGAGCTAGGGGTTCGTCAAAGTATACCCAAGGACAAATGCAGTTCCAGGGAGTCTCAGGACCCCCATCCCTGCTTCCATGTCCCAATGGGAACTGTAGACATCACCACCACCCAAGTCAGGCATCTTGGGATAGAGGAGTAGGTGAAGCATTAAGTTAGATCCATCAAAGGAGCTGAAACCTGAGTTTACATTCGGCCGCCCTCTCAGACACAGTTATTAGTTTACTTTGATGCTGAACCAATTTTCTTCGGGGAATGTTTACCCCAGTCTATTTGGATTGGCAATAAAGTGTGCAGCCTTTAAAACCCAAACTTGTGTGTGTCATTGTCTCCTCCCAGGATGCAGTGACAAACCTCGCTTTATCCCCCAAACCAGCTGAACACCAGCACATAAATTTGCCGTTTTTATCCCTGACCCCATGCTGAAGTTTGTGGTTCCCAGAGATGCAGTTCTGTTAAATTCATTTTCCATTATGTTTCCTAGTACAATGTTTTGACCATGTATGATTATATAGTTCACTGAGAGTGGAGAAAATTACCCCGTAATTTAGACTGAAATTCTACAACAAGACTGCAGGAATGTGCTCTTCAGTTTAGAAAGAAATTCACAGAACCTAGTTGTTTGTGCATGTTGTAAGCATTGTTTAAACCCACAGCCACCTGATGTACCATTCAAATAAATACAATTTTATACCTTTGTCTCTTTCCTACTGTCTGGTGAATTCAAATCAGCACAGAGAAAATCTTTCTGTTGCCAGTGAGAACAGAACCCTGCAATGCAAATGATTATACATTCATGTGTAGGAAGGCAAAACAAAGGAGTTGTAAATACCGTGATGATGAATGCCATAGAAACAACAGTGGGGCTGATCCCAAACCCCTCACAGTAAGCATGTGGCACATGTGATGTGTGTGCATGCCGATGCACAAAACTCTCACATACCCCACATTCAGTCCCACTGTTGGGACTATGGTGCGTACATCTGTGCACATGCCGACATGTAAGCCACTCGTGCAAGTGTTTGGGATCAGACCCAGTGTGTTAAACTAACAGATGGTCATATTGCCCCTGCCATAATTAGCAAAATAGGAACATGATGTGGTGGAAGGTTTTCCTTTCCCACTGAAGCCATCTGGTTTTGTGGAAAAACTGATCATGTACAGGAGGAACGGAGTACTTTTGCCTCCCCGTGGTCAATTTGAAAATTAGTACAAGCTCCAAGTACCACACAGAAGTATGGCATGGGGGTGCTTACAGAATGCAATCAGGTGGCTCAGTCCAAAGTCTGTGCACACACCAAGTGCAGTTTATGCATGTGCATCATGCATTTGGTGTGCTGCACACATCCTACACCTGGTGCACATGAGGTGTGCATTTAGTAAGATATTAGATTGCCCCCAAGACATTGGATTCGTCCCAAGAAGTGGAAGGTCCCTCCAAATCATAGTTTCTCCATGGATCTGTCCCCTATCCTCACATGCAAACCCTCATAACTGCACCCTTTACCTGAGCTCAGTCTTCAGTGCTTTGTGAAAGGGGTGGAATAGGATAGAACTGAATCCATGGACTAGATAAAGGAACTGAAATGGGGTCACTTGAAAACTTTCTTCAGGCCATGTTTGGCCTCTGGGATTGACTTTCTCCATCTCTGGTGTGCAAATTTCTATAACTGTTTTTACACGGACCGGGGTGAGTGGGTGGTGTTTCGGCTGTGTGTGTGTGTAGGCACCATGGACATGGACACCAACCTACATGGACATGGACACCAACACACCTACACCTACTTCCACCAACAGAGCATCCCCGGTTCTGTCGGAGGGCTCTGTCGGTGGAGGTGGGTGGAAATGGGTGTGCAGCCGGTGTTGGTGGGTGTGCTGCAGGAGCATGCATGCACAAACACCTGTCACCCGTGGTGATTACATGGACACACACCCGCCACATACCCATCCCCCCCACCGACCAGAAGCCATATATACAGACTGCCCCCCCCCCGCTGCACACCTGCCCAAACACCGAGCGGCAGGGGTGGGAGGCTGTTCATGTAAAAATGGCCCAAGACTTCTCTGTCTAAAAAATGACAACCTGACTGATGCAAAAGACAGCAGCCACAACCTCAAACCTCTCCACGTGGAATCCACATGGGATCCATGTTGGGTCCAATGTGGACTCTGTGCAGCACAATGCATTATGATGCATTTGTGCACACGTGGGTTGCATGTGGGATCCACGGGTTAAGGAATCGGCCCCAATGACACCTACAACTAGCATAAAAAGACGGAAGGTGGAGAAGAATGTGACTTCCCCCCACCTGGAGATTCTGCGCTATTGACAAGTTCAGGCCAACAGGTAGCTGTTCTTGGCAGCCATGCCATCACTGTGGAATGCCCTTCTGGTAGAGGTTCTCCTCAGCCAGGACCTTCTTGCCTTCTAGGGGTGTGCATGTNAGTTTATATGCTTTAATTATCTTAACAACCCTTAAACTATCCAGGGAAGGGTGCAGCCAGCATCAGGATATATCCCAAAGAGCTAGGGGTTCGTCAAAGTATACCCAAGGACAAATGCAGTTCCAGGGAGTCTCAGGACCCCCATCCCTGCTTCCAGGTCCCAATGGGAACTGTAGACATCACCACCACCCAAGTCAGGCATCTTGGGATAGAGGAGTAGGTGAAGCATTAAGTTAGATCCATCAAAGGAGCTGAAACCTGAGTTTACATTCGGCCGCCCTCTCAGACACAGTTATTAGTTTACTTTGATGCTGAACCAATTTTCTTCGGGGAATGTTTACCCCAGTCTATTTGGATTGGCAATAAAGTGTGCAGCCTTTAAAACCCAAACTTGTGTGTGTCATTGTCTCCTCCCAGGATGCAGTGACAAACCTCGCTTTATCCCCCAAACCAGCTGAACACCAGCACATAAATTTGCCGTTTTTATCCCTGACCCCATGCTGAAGTTTGTGGTTCCCAGAGATGCAGTTCTGTTAAATTCATTTTCCATTATGTTTCCTAGTACAATGTTTTGACCATGTATGATTATATAGTTCACTGAGAGTGGAGAAAATTACCCCGTAATTTAGACTGAAATTCTACAACAAGACTGCAGGAATGTGCTCTTCAGTTTAGAAAGAAATTCACAGAACCTAGTTGTTTGTGCATGTTGTAAGCATTGTTTAAACCCACAGCCACCTGATGTACCATTCAAATAAATACAATTTTATACCTTTGTCTCTTTCCTACTGTCTGGTGAATTCAAATCAGCACAGAGAAAATCTTTCTGTTGCCAGTGAGAACAGAACCCTGCAATGCAAATGATTATACATTCATGTGTAGGAAGGCAAAACAAAGGAGTTGTAAATACCGTGATGATGAATGCCATAGAAACAACAGTGGGGCTGATCCCAAACCCCTCACAGTAAGCATGTGGCACATGTGATGTGTGTGCATGCCGATGCACAAAACTCTCACATACCCCACATTCAGTCCCACTGTTGGGACTATGGTGCGTACATCTGTGCACATGCCGACATGTAAGCCACTCGTGCAAGTGTTTGGGATCAGACCCAGTGTGTTAAACTAACAGATGGTCATATTGCCCCTGCCATAATTAGCAAAATAGGAACATGATGTGGTGGAAGGTTTTCCTTTCCCACTGAAGCCATCTGGTTTTGTGGAAAAACAGATCATGTACAGGAGGAACGGAGAACTTTTGCCTCCCCGTGGCCAATTTGAAAATTAGTACAAGCTCCAAGTACCACACAGAAGTATGGCATGGGGGTGCTTACAGAATGCAATCAGGCGGCTCAGTCCAAAGTCTGTGCACACACCAAGTGCAGTTTATGCATGTGCATCATGCATTTGGTGTGCTGCACACATCCTACACCTGGTGCACATGAGGTGTGCATTTAGTAAGATATTAGATTGCCCCCAAGACATTGGATTCGTCCCAAGAAGTGGAAGGTCCCTCCAAATCATAGTTTCTCCATGGATCTGTCCCCTATCCTCACATGCAAACCCTCATAACTGCACCCTTTACCTGAGCTCAGTCTTCAGTGCTTTGTGAAAGGGGTGGAATAGGATAGAACTGAATCCATGGACTAGATAAAGGAACTGAAATGGGGTCACTTGAAAACTTTCTTCAGGCCATGTTTGGCCTCTGGGATTGACTTTCTCCATCTCTGGTGTGCAAATTTCTATAACTGTTTTTACACGGACCGGGGTGAGTGGGTGGTGTTTCGGCTGTGTGTGTGTGTAGGCACCATGGACATGGACACCAACCTACATGGACATGGACACCAACACACCTACACCTACTTCCACCAACAGAGCATCCCCGGTTCTGTCGGAGGGCTCTGTCGGTGGAGGTGGGTGGAAATGGGTGTGCAGCCGGTGTTGGTGGGTGTGCTGCAGGAGCATGCATGCACAAACACCTGTCACCCGTGGTGATTACACGGACACACACCCGCCACATACCCATCCCCCCCACCGACCAGCAGCCATATATACAGACTGCCCCCCCCCCGCTGCACACCTGCCCAAACACCGAGCGGCAGGGGTGGGAGGCTGTTCATGTAAAAATGGCCCAAGACTTCTCTGTCTAAAAAATGACAACCTGACTGATGCAAAAGACAGCAGCCACAACCTCAAACCTCTCCACGTGGAATCCACATGGGATCCATGTTGGGTCCAATGTGGACTCTGTGCAGCACAATGCATTATGATGCATTTGTGCACACGTGGGTTGCATGTGGGATCCACGGGTTAAGGAATCGGCCCCAATGACACCTACAACTAGCATAAAAAGACGGAAGGTGGAGAAGAATGTGACTTCCCCCCACCTGGAGATTCTGCGCTATTGACAAGTTCAGGCCAACAGGTAGCTGTTCTTGGCAGCCATGCCATCACTGTGGAATGCCCTTCTGGTAGAGGTTCTCCTCAGCCAGGACCTTCTTGCCTTCTAGGGGTGTGCATGTCATTTTTGTTATTACAATAAAGATAATGAAAATTGTCATTTTCAAAATCATTATTGCAATAATGAAAATGACAAATAATGATAATAAAAATAGAAATGAAAGCGATATTTTCTTTTTGAAATAAGGGGGAAAACTGAAAAACATATTTGGCTATAACTTTTTTGATTCTTATTCATTTCTGCTGAAACATGGGGATGATTCATCCACATTGGAGGGCATTATGTGTACCACTTTTTGAAACAATTAGTTATAGAGAACCGATTTTAAAAGCAATTGAACGTTGTGATTTAAGAAAAGTTCCATGCACATTCACGGCTACAACGTCTTTATCTTCCATCGAATTTGCATGAAACCTATGAATATTATGTCCCACAACAAGCCTAACACTCCTGAAAATGTTCAGAAAGATTGGATTAAGCATCCTGATGGTATAAGACATTAATGTGAGAATACATTTCCAGCTGTAACATTTTTATATTCCATTCTGTTTACAGGATATTTGTCAGGAATGTATCACATACCAACATATACAGGACAATTTGATAAATGGACACAATTCTATAAGCAATTATCCCCTTGAAGACAATTATTCAGATAAATAGAAGCACATGCAGTGCCAATCAGAGGCAGTAGGGATGTGCAAACAGACCAGAGTTCAGATGTTTGGAAGTTCAGACTAAAAACTTAGTTCGGGTTCGGGGGTTCGGTCCCGTGGAGTTCGGACCCCCTCAAACGTTCAGAAAGTTCAGCCACATCAGAGGCTTGGGGTGCTCCAGGGCAGCCCATGGGGTCATGGCAGGCCATTGGAGATACAGAAGCAGCAGCAGCAGCAGAGACAGGGAAGCCTTGGGGCTTGGTACCCTGGGTTGACCGGGCAGGCATGCTCGGCGCTTGGCCCCCAGGAGTGCCTGTGGGGGCATGACTGGCCATCTGAGACCCAGAAGCAGCAACAGAGGCTTGGCACTTCAGGCTGCCAGGCAAAGATGGAGCAGCGGCAGAGGCCTGGCAAAGAATTTGGTGGTTGGCACCAGTTCTTTACCAGGCATTGCAGGCTGGCAATGTAATTGATCAATCTCAAGAAGCTCTACAGAAAATTGGACAAGCCTTTCCCAGTGGTGAATCTTGTGGACACTCAGCCGTCACCCACTGGCGCACTCAACTGAGCTATGCTCATCTCCAAGAGCGAGGAGCAAATGGCTGACATGCGGTATCAGCAGCAGCAGCAGACATTGGATTGCCAGGTCACAGTAAATGCGGCTGACACCCCTACTTGGCCAGGCATTGCAGGATGTCTGGCATCAGTGGAGTAGCGGCAGAGACCCGGCCAGGGCTCGGTGGCTGGCACCCCTACTTGGGCAGGGCACAGCAGGATGTCTGGCATCAGTGGAGCATTGGCAGACAGTGAAGTGGAACGACAGCCTTCCCTACCTGGAACATAGATCTCAGAACCCTTATGGTGGGTCCTGGGACCAGAGGGGTCCAGGAGCTGGAGTGGCTGGCTGTTTCTTGATGGAGTGGAATGATGGCTCCCTGTGAGTGGAATGAAGGCCCCAGAACCCTGACGGTGGGTCCTGGGACTACAGTGAAAGCTTCTGTATGATGTGCATGGACAGCCCTCCCTGCCTGGAATAGAGGCTAGAGAACCCTAATGGTGGGTCCTGGGACTGGAGTGGCAGTTTCTGGATGAAGTGGAATGGCATCCCTCCATGCCTGGAATGTAGGCTGGCTGGTACCAGTGGAGCATTGGCAGACAGTGAAGTGGAACAACAGCACCCACCCCCCAGAACCCTATGTTCCAGGGTTCTGGAACATAGGCCCCAGAACCCTGACAGTGGGTCCTGGAGCTGGAGTGGCTGGTTGTTTCTTGATGCAGTGGAATGACGGTTCCCTGTGAGAAGAAAGACAGCCCCAGAACCCTGACGGTGGGTCCTGGGACTAGAGTGGAAGCTCCTGGATTATGTGAATGGACAGCTCTTCCTGCCTGGAATGTAGGCCCCAGAATCCTGACGGTGTGAGTGACAGCTTGTGGATGAAGTGGAACAACAGCCCTCCCTGCCTGGAATGTAGGCTGGCTGGCATCGGTGGAGCATTTGCAAACAGTGAAGTGGAATGACAGCCCTCCCTACCTGGAATGTAGGCCCCAGAACCTTGACGGCAGGTCCTGTGACCAGAGGGGTCACCTGGATGATTGTGCCCATGGAGGAGCTGATGGTCTCCATAACATCCAGGAACAGTCTCAGCATGAAGACCGTGTGATCCAGGATTTCCCATTCTACCCCATTGTACCATGGAGGTGCCCCACTGTCCATCAGCAGTTGAACCTGATGCAAGGTGGCTTTCTGCACGAGAAACTACTCAAGCATCAGGAACATTGAATTCCACCTGGTGGACAAATTCTGCACCAGCTGGTGCACTGGGGAGCCTTGGTCTGCCTGCTGTGCCCCAGATAGATAGATAGATAGATAGATAGATAGATACACACACACACACACAGGGATGGGGGGGGGACACAGATAGCTCATAAGAAACAACACAGGGAGGGGTAAAAAACTGAAATAAAGCCTAAATCAATCTAATGCTACTCTAAATAAATCCAAAAACAGGGGAAGGGAATGAGGATGGAATATCTACAGTGAGAAAGGAAGGATTCAATGGAGGGTAGGGAGAAAGAACACAGGGAGGGGTAAAAAATGAAAATTTATATTTATTTTATTTATGCCAGCATTTGTATACTGTCCCCCCCCCCGGCCTACAAGCAGTTTGGGGTGGTGAACAATAAAGTTATATAAAATATAAAAATATAGAACAATATGAACATAAAATCAATAAAAACTCAACTATGGACCCGCTTTAAAAAACCCATACATACAACTAACCCCCGCCCTCCCCAATTAACCAACTATTACCCACCCCCTCACCAAAAGCCTGGTGAAATAACCAATCAGTTTTAGTGAAGTAGATGTTACAAATTTCAGTATTTTCTTTAGATTTCATTTTTATTTCTATAGCACTTTCAGTATTCCAAGTCTTTTACAATGCGTATCTAGTTCACTGTCACAATAGCTGTATGGCAGAAGATGATTGCCTGGTCTGTTCAAGTTACCAGTGCCACCATACCAATGCCATACCAAGAGGGTGCCCCTGCAGGGGCTGGGGTGGTGAATGTCTTTTTCTTAATGTTGTGACTGCTGGGGCCTGGGTTTGCTTACTTTTGGTGGGATTTATTTGGAAAACTAAATAAAGGCAGTTATTTGGAAAACTTTGGAAAACTTCAGAAACTTTGGAAACTGCTGCATGTGTGGGGCGCTGGTGGACAGTTGAGCTTCTTGTGGAAATGAAACTTTATTTCATTGCCAAGGTTTTGGTAATGATCTATAAGGCCCTTCATTGTCTTGGCCCTTCATACCTCAGGGACCACCTCACCTTCCATGCCCCAGAGCGGTTCCTTCGGTCGACCGGGGGCGCCTTGCTGGAGGTCCCCCGTGTTAAGCGGGGGCCCCCAATGGAGATGGCATTCTCGGTGGCCCGGCCACGTCTTTGGAATTCTCTCTCGGGGGAAGCTCGCCTGGCCCCAAGCCTCCTAACATTTTGGCGGGCTTGTAAAACCTGGCTGTTCGCCCAGGCCTTTGGGGAGGGTGGGATAGGTTTTTTTTCTCCCTGCCCTTATTTTTTTATTTTTAAAAAAATCCCTGAATGTTTTAATTGTTGATGTTTTAAAGAAATAAATGTTTTTATGAATTTTAATTGTATGTCGCTCCGGGATGCCATAGACATATGGGGCGACTCATAAATGTAATAAAATAAAATAAATAAATAAAGTTGTCCATGCAGTTGCAGACTTTTTTGTGGGGTTTTTGTATTCTTCTTGAGCAAATGTCCTTTGCTAGACTGTATTTTTGTGCACTGCTTGGTTGGCATAATCACAGAAGGTGATTATTATTCCCATTTCACAGGTGGAGAAATGAAGCTAAGAGATAGTGGGTTCAGTTGCAGACCTCCGCATGCAACCATGCTCGCTCCATGCGCTGCAGAGGACAGAGGAAACTGCCTGGGAACTGCGTGGGTCTCCGCACATGTAAATGCAACCAGGGCCCAAAACACATGTGCATCCCCTGGTCACCACATGCAGCCCTCTGCAGGGGCTCTGCATCCTGTGGGATCGTGGCTGGGGACTTTCCCAAGGTCTAACCAATTTTTGTGAATTCTAATCCTGTGAATTCATGTTAAAGGCAGGATTTAAACTAGGTCCTCCCAGACCAAAATCCTTTACCTTATCCACTGTGCTACACTGATGCTCATTTCTTCTATACAATAAGTACGTCAGTAGTTCAGGGTAGCAGCCTGGTTTCTAGTTTTTATACAAATTTTAAAGAAATGAACTTATAATGAATGTGTCCCTTAACTGATTGTACTGGGAAACTGTCGAAAGGTAGTAAGTATATGTTAAAGAAACAGAATATTCTGCTTCCATCACTGCTAAATTCTGGAGATTAAAAAATGACTCTAGTACTTCAGTTTCTCCATATTATGTTAATGCAATGAGAACTGAAATAGTAAAAAGGAAAAAAAAATCTGTATGACATGAAAGACCATGTGTTCTGGTTTGCCATCCCAGCAAGAAGCAAAAGCTCAAATCTCATTTACAGCAAGCTTGCATGGAGGTTTAAATCTCTATTTAATCATGGATTTGACTTGCTACAGATGTGGAAACATCTATAAAGCACAACAAAGATATGGGTCTTTGTTGATGCATACATGCTATTTGATTTTCTAACCTTTTAGCCTTAACAAAGATAAATAAGCAGGAAGACTTAACTTAATCTCTGGTTAGAATGCATTTAAACAGCTTAATTATATTCCACAGGACGAGAGAGTGCAAAATAACTTAGCTCCCTGACCAGCTTTATCTGCAAAGCTTTGACAGTTCTTCCGAAGTTTAATATCCTCATCATTTTATGAAGAGAGAAGTGAGGAAACTGGGTGACCTATGCAAGCTCACCTTTTTGTAGAGCTGAAGTGAGTACAAATCAAAATGATTACACCCATAGAATTTCTGGTACGTGAATCGTCATTAAAATATCAGGTACAAACTGGTACCCTATTTTGACCTGATTTGAATACACAATGTCCCAGAATGTTCTGGAATGTTGACTTCCAGTCCTGAAATGTTGTCTTGCAGTCCAGATTATTTGGCTTTCCATCCTTATTTTTCGATTTTCTGTCCGGATATACAGATCGGTAATTGGGAAATCAAAATGGTGCGGGGTGTGTGTGGGTGCACAGGGTGCAAACCAATCTCCTCCGCATCCTCATGCATGCACCAACCTGCATTGTTAGACTATACTGATTATTGATCACACTGAATAAGAGGGGAGACAGGATGGTCAGTACTCCCCACTTGTTCAATGTGTATCTGAGATGACTGGCTTAGATCAGTCGGAGGTTTGGGTTACAGTGTCATCAATAGCTCTGCCTCTCTTTTTCATCCAACCAAGGCCCTGTAGTCTTGGAGCTTATTAGACCCACACCAAATAGTAAAAAACAATCCTAATGAGTATTTCCAAGGGTTCAAGGTCTTGTCCCAAGAGTTTAGGCCGGTCTGACGACCCTCGGCGAATACTCGTGAGGAATTCTGAGGATGTGACAATAGGTTGCAGAGGCATGAGGGAGAGGAAATGGGCTAGGGAAGAGGGGGTAGGGGCCTAGCATTGGGGACACTGGGGTAGAGTACACCTCTACCCCAGTGCCCCCAGGTGGGGTCCAGTGACACATTGCCTCTTACCAGGCCAGCTGTTTGTTTTTGGATCTTTTAAACTGGGCAAGCTCATACCTTTCCAAGATGGTACCCACAGTATGCTGATTCTGCGAGCACCATCTTGGAAAAGTCAGAGCATACTCAGAAGGGGCTATTAGACTAGACTTCCACACCCTTAAACATCCCGTCCATGAGCCTCACTAGGCCTCTGCTCCCCCTTCCTCGACCACCGCTGGCCTATTATCTCCCTGTCCAGCAGGGGCCAAGAAAGGGGGATCAGGGGCCTAACCCTGGCCTCTGACCCCCTTCCCTGCACTTGGACGAGGATTTTCCAAGTTCCAAAGTTTCGGGGACCATTCCTTGAAACTTGAAAAATTAAGTCAAGTACCTTGGCCCCTGGTGTTTTTTTGAGGGAAACCAAGGACCGAGTTTCAGCTCTAGTGCTTACCCAATTCCTGACTGCCATCAGGGACTGAATGAGGGTGAGATGATTGAAGCCCAAATCCTGACAAGACTGAGGTGATGATGGTTGACTGGCCTTGTGACTTGGAGGGGACTGGGACTCCTGTTACTGATGTGCTCCTAGCCACCTCATGCCAATCAGGTTCCCAGCCTTAGAGTGCTTCTGGATCCCTCACTGCACTTGGATCATCAGGTTGTGGCTGTGGACAGGAGCACTTTTCACCAACTCCATCTGATNGTCAAAACCAACACTTTGAATTGGGCCCGGAAGACTATTGGCAGCCAGTGCAGAGACTGGAGTACTGGTGTGATGTGCTCCCGGCGACCCAGTCCCACCAAGAGCCGGGCCGCTGTATTCTGTACCAGCTGCAGCTTCCGAGCCGTCACCATAGGTAGCCCCACGTAGAGCACGTTACAGTAGTCTAACCGAGAGGTAATAAAAGCATGAATGATCGTGGCCAGGTCCAGAACCAAAACCAGCGGCCAAAGCCACCACACCAGATGTAACTGGCGGAAGGCACTCCTCGCCGCAGCCTCCACCTGGAGATCCAGGCGGAGCTGCACATTGAGGAGCACCCCCAGGTTCCGCACCTGGGAAGTCAGTGAAGGACAGATCCCATCAATCGAGGGGCCCATCACATCCACTGACTTACCCACTAACTTCACCTCCGTCTTGTCAGGATTCAGTCGCAGTAGATTAGCCCTCATCCAGTCCCCCACAGCTGCCAGACACCGGGTAAGCACCGAGACAGCAGGGTCTGGGTCAGTTGAAAATGAGAGGTACAGTTGGGTGTCATCCGCATACTGATGGCACCTCACCCCATACCCCCTGATCACCTCACTGAGCGGCTGCATATACACATTGAACAGGAGAGGGGACAAGACAGAACCCTGCGGAACCCCACATGGGAGGTATTGGTATGATAAAAAACAGTCACTGAAAACCACCCACTGAGTTCTCCCGGTCAGGAATGAGCGGAACCATTCAAGAACGATCCCGCCCACCCCCGCAGGCGCATCACCAACATCTCATGGTCAATGGTATCAAATGCAGCCAAAAGATCTAACAGGATCAATAGGGTCGAGCGACCCCGATCCTTTTCACGGCAGAGATCATCTACCAAAGCCACAAGTGCTGTCTCAGTGCCATGACCCGGACGAAAGCCAGATTGTGAAGGATCAGGATAACCAATGCAGTCAAGATGCCCCTGGAGCTGCTGAGCCACCACCCGTTCAATAACCTTCCCTAAAAAGGGAAGGTGAGAGACAGGCCGATAGCTGGCAGGGGAGTCAGCGTCAAGCGATTGTTTCTTAAGCAGAGGCCACACCACCACCTCCTTGAGGCAGCTCGGCACTCTGCCCTCCCGCAGGGAGGCATTGACCACCCCAGCCAGCAACGGCCCCATTGTCTCCCGGCAGCTCTTTCTACAACCTCTACATCCTCCACTGTATTAAATGCGGCATCGAGGTCTTTGTGAATGCGAGTGATTTTCTCTGCAAAGTAATCCGCAAAAAGGTCCCAGTGGGCAGATGATGACTCAACCCCAGGGTTGAGGAAGGCCAGACTGACCAGCCCCCACACAACCCGGAACAGGTCCGCCAGACGGAATTTTGCGGACACTATGAGGGCAGCAAAGAACTCCCTCTTTGCTGCCCGCTTAGCCACGACATAGGCTCTTAAACTAGCTCTATGCTGCAATCTGTCGGCTTCGACATGAGAACGACGCCACCATCACTCCAACCGTTGCCCCTCTTGCTTCAGAATCCACAGCTCCTCAGAAAACCAAGGAGGCCTGCAGAGCCTTTGCCTGGGCAACGGACGCCTGGGAGCCATTTGATCAATGGCCTCCGTCAGCAAGATGTTCCATAGCTTGACGAGGTAATTGATGAAATGGTCATCGAGGTCAGAGGGTAATTCCCCCAGAGCGCTTAGAAACCACACTGAGTCCAACAGCCTCCGGGGGCGGACCATCCTAATAGGTTCCACACCCTTCCGGGGGCAGACATGTGCTAGAAGGAAGGTCTGCAGAAGGTAATGATTCATCCATGACAAGGGCACAGCTGATATCTCCCCCATTAACGGAGCACTCGCCTCAAGGCCAGTGCAAAGCATGAGGTCCAAGGTATGTCCTCCAAGATGTGTTGGGCCAATGACCCTCTGGGACAGGCCCATGGTTGCCATGGCGGCCATGAACTCATGCTCGGCTCCCCCAAGAACTGTGTCGGCATGAATGTTGAGGTCCCCCAAGACTATTGTCTTTGGGGACCTCAACATCACCTCCAACACAGCCTCTGCCAGGTTAAAGGTCATAAGGGAGAACAGCATAGGTTTTCAGGGAGGGAGTTCCAGGCAAAGGGGGTAGCATGAGATAAGCAGTGAAGGCAGTTCAGGGAGCTCTGATGCAGGTGAGGGTAAAGCAAAGTTCCTGGGTGGGAACACAGTAGGAGATGAGGAAAGAAAGATAGGAACCAGCCTGCACTTGACATACAAGTGGGATTTGAACCAGGGATTATCAGAGCTAAACACAGTCTTTAGCTAAAGTATTCTATTTGCCAGGTTATAGACATAGAATTAAGATGTGGACCAGTCACTAGAGGTGGGTCTAATAACCACATTCTTCTAGTGTGGGAATGGGTTAGATAAGCACTGTGTACATATTCCAGCACACAGGGAAGGGTAAAAGTCATGTGTGCAAACCTACTACAAATGTGAAGCCTGAAAACAAAAGCATGGAAAACAGCACAAACATATTGTCCAGAGTCAGTGGAGCCCGCTTTGTAGAACACAATAGCTTATTCAGGCAGGATTCACTGACAGTTCGACAGGGTCAGATTAAGTAAACACCAATTCTATGGAGAGTGTCTTGATGTGACAAGAATGTCAGTGGTGCTGACAAGCAACAGGTTGTTGGTATCACCCAGTATCACCTAGATGAATCCATGATATGCACAAGCTAAAACCAATGTCCATCTGGAAAACAGATGGAAATACTGTTTTCATACATCATCATCATTTATTAGGAATCAGTGTAAGCCATATCCCATCTTATAAAGGATTATCAAATCATAAAACAGGGTTAACAGGTTAATCAAATTCCATGATACAGAATATTTTTAATCATAAAAGGAAGTATCAGCAATGCAGACAGGTCAAACTTGTCTGTTTCCATACAGATCATTAATGATCTGGAAAAAGGGGTAAAGAATGAAGTGATCAAATTTGCAGATGACACAAAGTTATTCAAGGTAGTTAAAACATGAGTGGACTGTGAGGAATTAGGAGGATATTGTGAGACTGGGTGACAAGGCATCTAAATGGCAGATGAAATTTAATGTGGACAAGTGCAAAGTGATGCACATAGGGAAAAATAATCCAAACTATATGTACATACTGCTGGGTTCTAAATTAGGAGTTATCACTCAGGAAAAGGACTTTAGAGTCATTGTGGACAATACATTGAAATCCTTAGCTCTGTATATGGCAGCAATCAAAAAAGCAAACAGAAAGTTAACAATTATTCATAAAGGGATAAAGAATAAAACTGAAATATCATAATGTCTCTATGGCTGTTATTTCACGGCCTCTAATGACCCACCAACACCCATGGACACCCATTGGATGGGTGGGAAAGCATCAGGGTGAATGTCATTCGGTGTGCGTGTGTGCTCCCATGACTCACCCATCTCTACTCACCTCCACCCACGGAGCATCCAGGATGGAGCCGTCATGCACTGTGGGTGGACATGGGTGGAGGTGAGTAGAGATGGATGTTCAACACCCAGACATCTGTGTAAATGGCAAAACACACCCACCCACAGAAAGGGCCCGCTGAAACTAGTGAGATGTGGCTAGGGAGGCCCCACAGCAGCCCACAAGCAGACCCACCCACTGGGAGAGACACCAAATGCCCAGCCAGGAGCCCTTAAAGGAGAAGCGAGTGAGGACATGTGTGCGACAGCTCTCAACATGTGAGGCAGAAAAGCCACAGACAAAAGAAAGGGAGAAGTGCCACGACATGTGCGGGAAGGGCCAAGTTAAGCAGAGGGACCCTAGGCTGCCCAAGAGAGGGGGACCCAGTCACCTGGTGCCGGGGGGGACAGGATGGCAACTGACAGTTCTCCCATACCGACACAGGGCAGAGGATGCAACGCAGCTCCGGCAGCATCAACACCCCCACACCAACCACATCCATGGGGCCCAGGGAGAAGAGCACATCTGACAGGGAGGTAAAATCGGGGG
>QEPC01010928.1:28369-43843 GCA_003113815.1 Sphenodon punctatus
ACGAGCGCGTGGTGCACTCGCGCGTTGTTGTCAAAATCCCGCGAGACGGGATTAGACGAGACGCTGCCGCAGGTCACGCGCGCGGGAAGGAGACGTGCGTTCTTTTCCGGTCGCGATCTGACCGAGTCGGCGATCGAGGTGGTCAGATCGTGGCCGGAAAAGAATGCGCGTCCCCCTCCCGTGTGCGTGACTCGCGGCAGCGTCTCGTCTAATTCCGTCTCGCGGGATTTTGGCAACGACGCGCGAGTGCACCGCGTGCTCGTCTATAAAAGGGTTTCGACTCCCCTGTCCCTCCTGCCTCTGGCCTGCCCAGGGGAGCAGGAGGGAGGGAGGAGGAGGCATCCCCTGCCTCCCCCCACGCAGGTCCTGTAGCAACGCAGGGAGGTTCTAGCCCCAACCCAACCCCCAGGAGGAAGGAGCCAGAGGAGACGTCCCCCAGCCTCCCTGATCTGCTGATTGGTGCTGGTGTGCAGCTAGGAGCTGACTGGGGAAGGCCTGTTAGAAAAGCCTCCCTATGCACAGGACCTGCGCGGGGACACAGGAGGCTGGGGCAGTGGCAGCAGCGGGCCCAGGGGCAAGAGGGCAGTCTGAGGGGCATATGCCCCAAGGGAGTATCTGCCCTTGTATTTGAAGACTGCTGTCACATCTCCCCTTAGTCTTCGCTTCTCTAGGCTAAACATACCCCACTCTTTCAACTTTTTCTCATAGGATTTAGTTTCCAGACCCCTGACCATCTTTGTTGCCCTCCTCTGAACCCGTTCCAATTTGTCAATGTCCTTCTTAAAGTGTGGAGTCCGGAACTGGACACAGCATTCCAGGTGAGGACTGACCAGCGGAGAATAGAGTGGAACTATTGCTTCTCGTGATTTAGAAAGTATGCTTCTGTAAATGAAGCCTAAAACTTTATTAGTCGTTTTGCAGCTGCATCACACTGCTGACTCATGTTCAGTTTGTGATCAACTACAATCCCTAGATCCTTTTCACTTGTATTGCTGCCAAGCCAGGTATCCCCCCGCCCCCATCCTGTAATAGTGCATTTGATTTTCTTATCTAAATGCAGAACTTTATATTTGTCTCTGTTGTTAGTAGTTTCAACCCAGTTTTCCAACTTATCAAGTTAATTCTGAATTTTATTTCTGTCTTCCAAGGTATTAGCTATCCCTCCCAGTTTTGTGTCATCTGCAAATTTGATAAGCATTCCCTCTACTCCTTCATCCAAATCATTAATAAAGGTGTTGAACAGTACTAGGCCCAGGACAGAGCCTTGTGGCACTCTGCTTGATACCTCCCTCCAGTTTGGTGGGAAGCCCAATGAGCACTCTTTGCAAGCCAAGAAGGGCTCCCATTCTCAGAAGCATGTGCATTCAAGATGCTACCAGGTGGATGCAAAGGTGCCCTCGGGATGAGACACCTTACTCAGGTGACACAGTGGCTGGCACATTAAAAAGAACTAAGATACTGAGTTGCCCCAAAGAGACAGCAGCTTACTAAGAATATAGAACCTCAGGATGAAGACTGGCAGAGTTTCAGTAAGACACTCCTGAGGAAAAAGAAATTGGGGGGTTGGGGGGGGGGGTGTTGCAAGCCCAGTTAACCTAAAGAGCTGGCACTCAGTCCACTCTGGCCACCCTGCTTCCTTTATGACCATTCCCTTGCTGCAGCTGATCCTTGCCCTGTGAACACTCCCCTCCTCCAGGGAGGGAGTCCTTTACTGGAGACATTCCCAAGCATAACAGCTGAAGCTCTTCTTTGGATGCTCAGAAAAGGAAAACCCCTCAGAGTCATATACTTTCCAACAGTCCCTGCTTAGAAAGGGCAGTCTCTCGTTGGGTGTTGACGCCCACTGTCCTTCTTTCAGGGGGTCAAAGTTTGTCTTTCAAGAGAGAAAGGGACACAAACCTCAGGAGCCTCTTTCCTGATTGCCTCCAAGGAAAAGCATTTGAGAGGACAATGGGGAGATGATGGGGGCGAGAGAGGAACAATAAGCAAGAGCCTTCTTTCCTTTTTATGCACTTGGAATGTTGGGAGGGGCGTGTGTGTATGTGTAAGTGTATCGGATGGAGGTGGCGCTTATATGCTGAGGGGAGAAGCTTATTGACCAAGGGGGTGGGGTTTGTCCCTCTGGCAGCTGGAAATGTTGGGAGGTATGCAGAGCACTTCCACCTTGCAGCTGTGAGCGCACCACTCCCCCACTGCAGCTGCTTCCCCACATTCGCCCTCCACCCCAGGCACTGCTTCCTCCTGCAGGAGAGGCCCTGCTGGCTGGTTTGCACATGCACTGGAGAATGCCGTGAGAGGTTTCTTTTTATAGAGAGTGAGCTTTAGACATAACTGAAGGGCCTCGTGCGTCCTGTACCTTGTTTGAACTCTACATGGCTTGGGAAGGAGATAAACATGCTGCCGCTTCCACCAGGCAACGAGGCAAACAACAGAGGGCAGCTGTAAACAAACCACGGCCTCCTCATTCCTGATGAGTGAGTGTACAATTTGCAATAGCCCTTCTATAAAGGCAGAGCAGAGCAAAAAGCCATTCACGTTGCTGCCCCTGGAGTCCCATTGCAGCTCCCCTTTCACTGGGTGTTAACACGCAGGCTGGGGGCCCACTGGACCCCGGAGCTGCTCCATGCCCTGCAGCTGCTTCACCTGGGCCTAGAGAGGACCCCAGCAGACAAGCTGGCAGGTCGCCCGCTGCGGTCCATCCAGACACTACCCCCACTTCTTCCACCATAGAGTTGCGGTTGCTCCCATGACCACTCTAGGCTATGACTGTGACTCTATGGTGGTGAATGTAGTCTCCCCTATGGCCGCTCATTAGATGTGAGGCAGACCTGGCTGGAGCAGACCTGGCTGGTTTGGGCCAGGTTACCCCGCACGGTGTGCTCCACCTTTCTGGGGATGACGCTGTGTGGAGCTGACCAGCCCAAACCGGGTTGAACATCTGGTGACTGTCCTTCATATGGGCAGGCATTTAAAACAATGAAGTAAAAGCCTACGTTTAAGTTGAGTTCATTGTTCTTAGTATCTTTGGGACCAGTTCTGCAGGCAACAATGGCTGACTTCTCCTGGCCAGCATTTAGCACAAACTTGTAAAGCTCCAATTCTAAGGCCGTTTTTAGACGAGCGAGGTGGCACCCATGCTTGTTTTTCAAAAGACCCGGCAGTCCGTTCTACACATGACGCTGCCGCCGAATATGCACATGCGCAGGCGATGCGCATCCATTTCCGGCCGTGTATGACCTGCCTCGATCGCCGACCCGGTCAGTTTGCAGCCAGAAATGGATGCGCATCGCCTGCGCGTGCGCGTATTCGGCGGCAACATCACGTGTAGAACGGACTGCTGGGTCCTTTGAAAAACAAGTGCAGGCACCGCCACGCTCGTCTAAAAACGGCCTAAGAGATGACAGGTTTGTTAAGATACCTTGGTAAGGGGCGAGACAAGAAGTGAGGTAGTCTGTGGCAGTCAGTCAGACCCCATCTTTACTGTTACTCACAGGTCCACCCCCTGTACTTCTGTTCCTAAAACCCTGAACAAGTGATGAGCATGGCAACGTCGTGTTCACCATTTGTAGACAAATATAGGGCCAGGGCGTAGGTATAATAGGGAAATGTGGTGCAGCTGCACTGGGGCCTCAGCATTCTTTGCCACCGGGAGGAGAGCCCATTCCAGTCTAGCTACACCTCAGGTACAGCTTCATCAACTCTCTGGCTATTTCACCTTTCCTGCTGCCAGGGTTAGGGTGTGTATGGGAAAGCAGAATATACCACAAGAAGCTCTGCTCTGGCTGGAGGCAAAGAGACAAAGGAGTCCTACCTCCCAGGACATTTTTCTTCAGTTCTGGATTCCTCCCCCCTCAAAAAGATTGCTCTCGAAGGGTCTCTTGTGCCTTATTTTTGTATGGCGCAATGAAGTGGTGCTGCCAAGTGTTCTGAGAAATAATAATAACATGGAAGACTAAGAGTAGTCCCTTAATCTTAGCCCACATGCCATTGAGAACTTCAGAATTGCAAAGGGCTGGTGCTAATTTGGAGCTCAAAGCAATCAGAGCTGAGTGTAGCCTATTCAATAAGGTGTTAGACTTAGGCCCTTTTTACATGAGATGCTCCCACACGCATCCACCCATAGAACACGTGGGGGAGTGTCTCATGTGACAATGAGGTTGTGTGGGTGCATGTTCCCGTGACCCACGCATCCACACACCCCGGCCTATGGAGCAATTGGTGAAAACACATGTTGCTCCAGGCATGGGGATGCATGGGGGATGGGTGTACGTCCATGTACATCTGCCCGGGACCTGGCCCACCCATTAGAAAAGGTCCTTAGATGTGGGATACCAGGATTCAAATCCTGTCTTAGCCATGAACTTACTGGGTGGCCTTAAGAAATTCAGCCTCAGTTCTCCAAATGTAAGAAGGGGATAATAATGATCTACCTTACAAAGCTGTTGTGAGGGTAAACAAGAAAAGGACTGTAAAGTGATATAGAAAAGATTGTTGATAGTTATAAACAAATCCCTTAAATTCTAATTCTATCATAATTCCCTCCGTGGCTTTAAACAACTCATTTCTGTAGAGCTCCATTTTGTCCTCACAACAGTAATAATAATATGTCCCTGCCCTACAGGGTGTTTGTGGTATTATTAATAAAGATCATGAGGTCTGGAAAAAGAGACACTAGATTTTTCTCCCCCTACCCTTAATGAGTTATAGCTATAAAATACTTTATGGCTTAGATTTTCTGAAGTGCTTAACACTGGTCTGACTCCTTCCATTAGGCCAATGCTGGATGCAATACCACCTCTATGCTGATGACACTCAACTCTCTCTCTCTACTCCTTCTCTCTCTCCCTCTGTTCAAGCTCGTCCCATCAACTGTCTCTCTGACATCTCTACCTGGATGTCTCAACGTCAACTCAAACTCAACATGGCTAAAACTGAACTTATCTTCCCCCTTCATTCTTCCTCTCCTTCCTCACTGTCAATAATTGTTGATGGAGTCACCATCCTGCCTGCCCCCCAAGCCCGTAATCTAGGCTTCATCTTTGACTCACCCCTTTCTTTTAAAACCTACATTAACTCTGTTGTTAAATCCTGTCGCTTCTCCCTCCATAACATTGCTAAGATTCGCCCTTTTCTCTTTGTCTTGTCTGCCAAAACTCTTGTTCATGCTCTGGTCATCTCTCGCCTCGATTACTGTAACCTCCTTCTCACTGGCCTTCCCCGGTCTCACCTTTCTCCCCTCATCTCTGTCCAAAACTCTGCTGCCAGGGTCATCTACCTCGCCAGTCGCTTCGACCATGTGCAGCCCCTCCTCTCTTCGCTTCACTGGCTTCCCCTTCCTGAACGAATCCTGCACAAGCTCCTAGTCTTCACCTATAAAGCTCTTCACAACCTTGCTCCCCCCTACCTCTCTGCACTTATCGCCCTCCATACTCCAGCCCGTGCACTTCGCTCCTCCTCTGTCCCTTCTCTCACCCTTCCACGCCTTCCCTGCTCCCCTAAGCGCCTTCGTCCCTTCTCACTTGCTGCCCCCCATGCCTGGAACTCCCTCCCTGTCCACATCCGCCTTGCCCCCTCCCTTCATACCTTCAAATCTCTCCTTAAAACTCACCTCTTTCGCTCTGCTCTGTCTGACTCTTTATCCTGCTGAGCCACTATTCCTATACCTACGATCGGTTTACCCTTATCCTTGCAACATGGACCTGCCTGCTGTCATTCTCATCGTAACCAAGCCAAGTACGTGCACTTGAGACCTCGCATCTTCATGAATGTTAGACCCCTTGTCTCTCCCTCTGTTCCCCTTCCTAAGTCTCTCCCCCAGCTCCTGTCTCTCAGATTGTAAGCCCTAGGGGCAGGGACCATGTCTATTTTATTACTTTGTAAAGTGCCAGGTACACTGCTGGTGCTATATAAATGTTTGTTAATAATAATAATGCTTTCTAAACTAGCACCCTGAGCGATTAAATTAATGTGCCACTGGAAATGGACTGTTGTGGGGTAACCACCTACCATGTTCCTGCCCATGTTCATCATCATCATCACTGACAATTATATTTACCTTCCAGCCAATTCTCTCAAAATATTTGTATAAACCATAATTAAATCTCATGAGGCCACTCTCAGGGTCTTGTTTACAGAAAGGGAAACTGAGGCATTGCGTGGTGGGAAATGCCATTTGACCATTATCAAACAGTAAGGGCCTTTTTACACAGGCACCCCACCCTCCCACCGCACACGTGTGGTGGGGGGGGCACCCACGCGAATGCCGCCTGCGGAGGTTTGCAGTGGGGGGCGTCCATAGGAATGGTGCCCTTGGTGTGGGGGTGTGTGCGTGCGCTACCACACTCCACCCATCTCCACCCATCACTCACGCATGGAGCAACAGGCTCCAATGCTGGTTGCTCCGTGCGTAGAGATGGGTGTGCGCCCGTGGGAACAGGCGCACACCCACCTCCCCCCACCGCGAGCGCCCCCCCTCCCCCACGGCCCGTTTGGAAAGGGCCTAAGTCAGAACTGTCAACAGGACCCAGGTGTTCTAGCTTCCAGTCCCCCACGCTCTCTGATGAGGCAACAATCCTGAAACCAGTCATAAGCCTCCAAATTCCATTGATTTCAGTGGGATTTTTGAGCATGAAAGTGGTTTCAGGATTGCAACAGTATGTGCTCTAGCTGAAACAGAGCGATGGCCTGTGTTGCAGAAGGTTAGATTATTTGTTTATGTAGCTTTGTACCGGCTGTAGCAGAAGAATCGGTATGCTCTGGACACTCTTGACAACTTTGAAAAAATATCTAGACCACCCTAATCTACTGCATGATGATAATGGCACCTCTGGCCTTAAAATCCTGTGACTGTAACTCTCTCTCTGTTTCTTTTCATTTGCTGCCATTGGCAACCAAGAAAACATCAGTAGGAAACAGTAGCACAATACCGGCAAACTGATTTTGCTGGCCCAATAAATGCTACATGTTGGATAGGTCAAATTCCCTGTCTAAGCCGCCTTATTTACTCCTTCTTTGAGTGATTTATTAAGCTGGAGGGGGAGTATTTTGTATCCTGCCTCCAGGAGCCAGCTCTTTATAGCTGCTCATTATTAAATAAGCCTTGATCAGAACTCACAAAGTGGAAAATTTTCTTGTGGTTTCAAAAGACCTAATTCTTCTCCAAGAGAAAATTAGAGAGGAAAAGCTGCCAACAGCCTTGTACCCAAGAAAGAAATATCAAATATTTCCACTGAAAAGTCCCAATTTTTACTAAAAACGGTTTCCTAAGATATATGAGGCTGAAAGCAAGGTTGCCTGCTCCAAAGGCTTGAAAATCTTGAGTCAAGATCCCCCAAACTCATGAGATTGGCTTTCAGAACATGAGATTTGTTTTTTTTTAAAGTTTGGGTTCTTTTTATTAGTTTTGGGGTGGAAGGGGGGAGTTTATCAGCTCTTTTGATTTCTATAGAGCCTCTGGTGACTTACCCAGCATTTGTGTTGAGAAGGTGTCATGCTGTAGCCACATTTGCAAGTGTAGGGACCTAAATATGCATGACAGAGACAAATAGAGGTTCCACATGGGCAGAAGTTGAATGCGCAGTTTTGGCCCGTCTACCAGATGGACCCAGGTTTTATATTGGGGCCAGAGACTCACCGGGGATCAGAATGGGCATGACTGTCTTTCACTAGGGAGTAGGTTTAGTATCTAGCACATGGGACCCCTGTTTCGCATGGAGACTAGAACAGGGATAGGGGACCTTTCCCCTCCCGCAGGCCACAGTGAAAATTAGCACAAACTCCATAGGTTGGATAGGAATTAGGGATGAGAGTCTGCTCAGGGGCTTTCTCAGAAGAGGGGAAGAAAAGAGAGGATCCAGATCATGGATCTAATGCCATGGATCCATCCCTTATCCTTGAGTGCATGCCCTCACCTCTACCCCCTTCCCTTGAGCTCCGTCTTTCAGTGCTTGAGGGAAGGGACTGGATCCATGGGCCAGATCCAAAAATTGAAACGGGGACAAATACAAAATACTAGTCACGGGATGGATTTGGACCGATGGGCTTGGAAGTTCCACACCCAGCTCTAGATGCTACCCTACTGCAACTACTGCAATAAGTAACTATTGTAGAGAAACACTCTTCACTTCTCTAGTTCCAGCAGAAGAAAATGCAGTACTCTGCTGCCTTTCAGTTCTACTTGATTTCAAGCTGGATGGTGGGCTCAGGGTACGTAATGCCCTGCAGTAACTTGGCCTCTTTGCATTCATCCTTGTTAAGTAGTTTGGAATTTAAGATAGCCTATGATTCTATTTCAACCAAATGCACATCCCTCCACCACCCTCCATAAACCCTTCTCTGTAAAATGAAACCTTTCCCTCTTAATTCCTAAAGAGTGAGCGTAGAATTTGGCAGAGACCATACTGTGGAAGCAGAGAACGCTAACCTCTCCAAAGTACTAATTCCCCCTGACACCCATTAAACATCTCGTCTTTATGTGCCTCTCGCCCCCCCCCCCCCCCGTGCTTTTTCTCTCCTGCTGCCTTGAAACCAAAAGCCATGCATTCCGCATGGAAAAAAAAATCCACATCCTCTGGGAAGATCATTTTGTGCCAGGAATAGAGCTAACTATCCTTGGGATACAGCCCAGGCCCATTAAAAATAGTTCAGCGTATAACCCTCAGTGCAGATGGACAGATGGGTCCCCCAATGAGCAGACCTGTCACGATCACAATGCCATACATGACCAAAGTGCTCTCCACTGCACCAATTGGCAGATGGCACAGGGGCTGGGAGGTTGGGACCTTTAAGCTGTGTCGGCTAGCATCCCACTTCACTTCTCCCCTCCCTCCCCTATCCCCCCTTGCTTTGCACACGAAACCAGCTTGCGTTGCATTTTGCATTCCAAGAGCTTATGGAATGCATTAGCACCAGATGAAAGTACAACAAACTCAAATGTAGAACTCTGACGTCAACCATCACTGGTGTATGGAAGAGAAGCTGTAAACATAAGGACGAAAGGAGGTTATAAAAAGACCATCTGCTTTGGCATCCATGGACACATATATACAAAAAGATGATTGAGGTTGGGTTTACTTCTGCTCTGAGGTGGCCAGTGACTTCTGGAAGGAGGAAGTCTGCCTGAAGGGAGTAGATTCAGCTAGAAGCCAAGACTGAAAGGGCTTTCTACCCCTGGAAATTGTTCTGTCCTCTTACTCCATTCCTGATGGATGGGAAAGGGTGGGAACTATTTTTGATGTTCTATGCAATCTGCAACACACCTGTTTTGGGAGAAGGTGGTACCAAGATCCCAGGATCCAAACACAGGTTGCCGGGGTATCAGTCCATGGAGGTGTCTGGTTCATGGAGGCAGGGCATGCACATAGTTCAATAGTCAGGGAAGGGTCATATGCTGAGTTATCCAAGGGACATCAGTGCAAGAGACTCATCACAGGTTCATACTCAGGGATGGTGCCTGGATCAAAAGCTAAGGATTCGGCAGGAACAGAGTGGATTAGGAAGCAGGTGAGGGCCAGGGAGAAGGCAGAGGCAAGGCGAAGTAAGGGCGCTCTGACAGGTCAAGTTGCTGTTCAGCTGTTCTGGAGCTGGCCATCTGCTGCAGAGAGCCACGTTGGGATGCTCTAGGTTAGGAGGAAGATCAAGGAGTTGGAAATGGAAAGAAGGTAGTCTAGGAGGAAGAGTCCAGTCCTAATGGGTCCCTAAAGATTCCCTTTATAAACATTTTGAATCTCCTCTGTATGGAGATATAACCTCTCACTTGCAGCTTCAGCAGATTCCTGAGGATCCCTGCTGCAGCCATACTGAATATCCTGGAAAATCCCTGCCACACTCATAGTGGATCCTTGAAAATCTTTGTACTCTTGCTCTGTTTCACATCCCATGCTGTTGAGAAGCTGTATCAATTACAAAAAGTAAAACCGCTCCAGATGAAAAAATATATAGAAGGACCAATGTTCACAAATTTAGTGTCAAAGTGAATAAACTGGAAACAATGTGTTGGTAAAAAGTTGCATTTATCAATGCAAACACCCAATATTATGCAAACACAAAGGCTTAATACAGAAGCAAAAATGCTGTATCAGACACTACTTTTGCAGACGGTCTGGAGTCCACTTGAATGCTCAAATAAAACTGCTCCTTAATCTCTCAGTAAGGTCAGAGCTGCTTCACTCTCTGGCTCCTTTGCACTGCAGCTGAGTGACATGTCTCCTTTGGCAGTAGCTGCTGGAATGTCTCTTTTGCTGGTACCATCTCATCTTCCTTTCCCTCTCAATCGAGTTCTCTCAGAGTTCAAGTGTAAAGTGAAAAGAGACCAGGACAGACTGACACATATGAAATACAAATGTAAAATAAATAATTTAACCCTCACAAAACTAAAAAAAAAACACGCCATCGCCCTCCCCCAGTCTATCCCTGCCCATTGAATGCCTGGCCAAATAAATAGGTCTTACGCTGCCTCCAGAAGACATCTAAACTAGGGCCCAGGCGAGCCTCCAAGGGAAGGGAGTTTCAAAGCTGTGGAGCAGCCACTGAGAATGCCTTTCTGCGGGCCCGAGTTGTGTGAAACCGGGCCAGTGATGGAACCCGCACAAGAGGGCACCCTCGGCAGATCTTAAGGGTCACGAAGGAGCATAAGGAGAAAGGCGGTCCTTCAAATATGTAGGGCCCAGGCTGTCTAGGGCTTTAAAGGTCAAAACCAGCACCTTGAATTGTGCCCAGAACGCTATATGCAGTCAGTGCAGAGTTGCAGACTCTTAAGCTCTAGTGTATTGTGCTCCCAGTAGCCCACCCCCATCAAGAGGCGGGCTGCATTCTGCACCAGCTGCAGTGCATCCCCAAACAGTCTTCAGGGGCAACCCCACATGGAGCGCATTGCAGTAGTCCAGCCTCAAGGTAATGAAGGCATGGATGACAACGGTCAAATCCCCACTGGAAAGAAAGGGACGCAGCCTTCTCACCAGCTGGAGTTAGCGAAAGGCACTTCTAGCAACAGCCACCACAACCTGACCTTCCAGGCGCAGCTGAGGATCCAGCGAGGAGAGGCAGGACCCCATCAATGATGGGAGTCCCAATCCCACCATCCCCAAGCCACAGGGCCGGTCATCCATTATCAGCTCAATCTCTTCTGGATTCGGCTTCAAACGACTCACCCGCATCCAGTCCCCAATAGCAGCCAGGCACTGGGTAAGCACCGAGACTGCAGCGTCTGGGTCGAATGAAAAGGATAAGTAGATTTGGTTGGGTGTCATCCGCATATTGAAGACAACACACCCCAAATCTACGCACGATCTTGCCCACGGGCCTTAAATGCGTGTTGAACAGGAGGGGAGACAGAATGGAACCCTGCGGGACCCCACAAGAGAGAAGGGGGAGGGTGAAGAAGAACGATTACCCATCACCACTTGCTGAAACCTCCCTGACAGGAACGAGGGTGCCCAACTCTATGGGTTTCTTTATACGGACAACTGCTCCACCTCACCCCCTGGTGGCCCATCCATGTAAAGGCAAGCCATCCAGGAGAGAGGCGGAGGGGCAGCTCCACTGGCCATGCTCCAGAACATCCTGGAGCACCACCGGAGGAGCAAGCCACCCAAACCCAGAGCACTGGCCCAAGGCAGAGCTGCGGTCCATCTAGGTGGATGGCTGCTGCTCAACTTCAGGAGGGGGTTGCCCTGGGCAACACCACAGAGCTATGGGCGGCAGCCTAAAGCATTCAGGCAATCCACCAGTACAGCGCCCCCTCCCCAACACCATAGAACTGGACGTGGAACACCAGCCGCGGCACCCACTGGGTCCATTTAAAATGGACCCACATGGACTTGCACATGAGGGATGTGGAGCAAGTCCAGGGGTGTTCCATATGAAAACACCCTACGTCTCCACCTCCTCCCACTCCATCCAGTCTCACATGGCTACTGTCTCTTTGACCTCTCTGCTTGGATGTCTCGCCATCATCTCAAGGTTAACATAGCCATGCTCTTCATCTTCCCTTTAAACTCGTCTCTCCCTCTCCATTCTCTGTCTCTAACAGCATCACCAAATCTGCCTGTCCCCCAGGCACATAGTCTAGGATTCATAGCTGACTCCACCATCTCCTTTATGCCCCATATTCACCCTGTTGCTACGGCTTATTGCTTCTTCCTGCATAACATCACTAAAATTCATCCTTTCCTTACTGCTCCCACTGCCAAAACTCTAGTCCATGCTCTAGCCACCTCTTACCATGACTACTGCAACCTCTTTCTTACTGGCATCCCCCAAGGTCACCTTGACGCTTCTCACTTCCATTCATCACTCCACTGCCAAGGTCATCCTCCTTATTCAACAATATGATCATGTTCAGCTCCTCTTCTCCTCCCTTTTCTGGCTTCCTCTCCCCCTTCACATCCACCACAAACTCCTTGTCCTCACCTTCAAAAGTCTTCATGGCCTTGCTCCTCCCTATTGCTCTGCCTTGATTTCCTACTACATTTATTATTTCACTCTTCTTCTGCCACAACCCGCATCCACCCCAAAGTCTCCTACTCTCTGAATTGTTTTTGTCTCTTCTCCCATGTTGCCCCCTATGCCTAGACCTCCCTCCCTGAACACATTATGCTCTGCTCCCTCCCAGCCTTCAAATCCGTCTTAAAAATCCACTTCTTCTGTCAGGCTTTCCATAGCTCCTCATGCCCCCATGATGCTTCTCCCTATGCTGTCATGTCATCCTACAGGATCCCCTTCCTGCTCTTGTAACTAAACTTAACATGTGCATGACATGTGCAACATCTCAACTTCATGAATGTAACTCTCTCTCTCTCTCTCTCTCTCTCTCTCTCTGTTCCCCTCCTCCCTTGTCTGACTCTTCCCTCCCTTGTCCATCATAGATTGTAAGCCTGCCTCTCAGAGCAGGGATCTGTCTCCAGTCACAGTGGTGGTTCAGTGTCAAGCACATTGCTGGTGCTCTATAGATAATAATAATCCTGTTACACTGCCATACTGGATTTAAGTAATGTTCGGAGAGGGGAAGCCCAGCATTTCTTAGTTCTCCTTTTACCAGGAAGTGAATGCAAATTTGGAGGCTTGGGAGTTTCATTCAGGGAACCCCGGTTGAAGAAAAGTTAAACCAGCTCAGCAAATCCAACAGGTCAGGTGTGAGGAGATGATTCTAACCACAACCACCCTGATTTATTGGGCTGATAGAACCCAGCTCAGGACCAGCCTTGCAGTCCCTGGAAATGGGACACAAAGTTTGACAATACACAATGAGTCATGGGCAAAATTATAGGGGAAGCCAGGAGGAACATATCTCCTTCAACATTTAGAGGAAAGGACCATAAATGTCCACACACTACCCAACTTTTGACATCCCAACAAAGAGCTTCTGCAGCTCAGAGCTTTTAGGTAAAGTTTGCTGGAAGGAAGAGAGCATGTGGAAAAGGGCATCTGGAAAAAAAAACAAAAACACAACAGCACTTGAATTCACTTAATGAACTGAATCACCTTCACCCTGATTGATTTAATTTGTAGGACAAAAGGGTTTGGGGTGAGGGGAGGCTGTCTCACTGGTACTTAAGGAAAGTACCATAAAAACATACACATAGGGCAGACCTGCCTATAAGGTGTGTCTCCTGCTGAAAGAGACAAAGGTAAAAAACTGCCCTCTTAATAACAGGAGTGACAAATCTTACAAGATTTATTTTTTTTGTACCATTAACCTTTCCTGCACCAAGCTTTCTTGTGTAAATGATCTTGTAAATCAATGGTATTGGTTTTGCCTGCCTTAGTTAACACTTTAAACTGCACAGGTGTGCCTTCAAATATTGGGAAAATTAAGGCACACTGTTGGGGTTTCTTAAGGAAAAGAGATACTTGGCCAATAAAAAATAGCATCTGAACTACTTTGTCTCCATCCCTCACCTACATTTTTCGTAAAGTGTGAAGTGCTTAATCTGGCTGTTGGTCTGTCTGACTCTGCCCCCATACAAGTCAGCACAAAACCACAGAGCACTGTGGGATACATGGCAGCAGCACGGCAATAAGAGTAACTTTTTTAATGGGGGAGGAGGAGAATGTGGGAACATTTAAAATTGCAACTGCAGTCTCCCAGGAGAAAATTAAAAGATGGGAGAAAGCGCTTGTGTAAATGCAGCCTGTGTCTTTTCTTGTAGCTCTTTCTTGCCTCATAAAATTTGTCAACCTTTCTTTTTCCTGACTGAAACTGATAAGGACCATCTGCCTGATCAGCTAGCAAGGTTAGTCTGGAGAGGCGAGCAGCTCTGCATGTCTCTCTATTGTCTAAAAGCCTCGCACCTTACAATCGATTCATTTACTTGGTAATACCTATTGGACCAAAGGGGAGTTGGATGTTTTCTCCTCAACACACCTCCCTAGGAGTCCCCCAAGTATCTGGGGTGGGGACGATGAGGGGGGCGTTCTTGGTGGCCGCACCTCAGCGGTTGAACTCCCTCCTGATGGAGGTCTGCCTGGCCCCAGATCTCCCCTCTTTCCAAAGGCACTGCAAGACCTGGCTGTTCAGCCAGGCTTTGGGGGAGGGAGATTGGGGGTGGGTAGGAGGTATTTTGCTCTGCTTGGGGTTATTGATTGATTGTTGCTTTTATAGTGTTTTTATCTTTGTTGCGAATTTGTATTTTTACATGTTTTTAAATAAGTTGTGAACTGCCCCAAGCTGCTGTAGCAGGATGGGGCAGCCAAGAAATCTAAATAAATAAATAACACTGGGTGCCTCCCCACCCATCATGCATGTTGCAAGGCCACATTGGCCCCCTCTGCAGCCTTGCAACATGCATGATGGCGGGTGGGTAATGGGTGGGGAGGTGCTTGTGTAAAAACAAATACTAGAAGAGTAGCCATGTTAGTCTATAGCTCTAAAAACAGCACCAAAAAAAGAGTCTTGTGGCACCTTAAAGATTAACAAGAAAATGTCTTTATTTTGACATGAGCCCTTGCTGATGAAAGCTCATGCCAAAGTAAAGAAATATTCTTGTTGCTCTTTAAGGTACCACAAGACTCTTTTTTGCTGCTTAAAAACACCCACTGTTAAAGCAGTTTGGCCTTGTGTTATAAATGAGAATGAAATGCATTTTAATCATGTCCTTTACCTGATTGCCATGGCTTCAGGAGAGCCATAACAGCTTGGGAACACGACTACTCTTTCGCTCTGCTCTGTCTGACTCTTTATCCTGCTGAGCCACTATTTCCTAATACCTACGGTCTGTTTACCCTTATCCTTGCCACATGGACCTGTCTGCTGTCATTCTCATCGTAACCAAGCCAAGTATGTGCACTTGAGACCTCGCATCTTCATGAGTGTTAGACCCCTTGTCTCTCCCTCTGTTCCCCTTCCTAAGTCTCTCCCCCAGCTCCTGTCTCTCAGATTGTAAGCCCTAGGGGCAGGGACCGTGCCTATTTTATTACTTTGTAAAGTGCCAGGTACACTGCTGGCGCTATATAAATGTTTGTTAATAATAATAATAA
>QEPC01010928.1:44665-93570 GCA_003113815.1 Sphenodon punctatus
CCCCCCCCCCGCCTTCCTCTCTACGACGCGTCTGATGTTCAGAAGAGCATCAGACCCGTCACCGAGACTATGTGCGCATGCGCATCCTTCTGCGCGTGCGCACTCTAGAAAGGGGACCCGGAAGTGCGGCTTAAAGCCGGCACATCGGCGATCCGCGTTGGAGGGGGAAGGATCGCCGGGCCGGCCTAACGCGGGGAAGATCCGGCTTCAAAGCAGGTCAGACTTTTAAACGAGCACAAAGAAAGGTGGCTGATCAAAGGATCAGCTGCGTTTCTTGTCTCGTTTAAAAACGCCCTCAGACTGTGTGTCAAAACCCTCTATTTCTTACCTCCCTGTCCTTGTCTTAAAAGGAAACCTATGGAACACCTTTTAAAAGGCGAGCCTGGGAACAAAAATGCATAGTTCTACTAGATACAAAGAACAATTGACTAATTTTGGACATGGGTTTCACAAGCCATTACAGAAATATTTAAGTCTAATGACTGTCTCTACAGCTACAGGAATCTTTTAGTTTACTTACTATCAGCAGCTCTTACTCTTCCTACCTTGTTGTATCCCACCCTTTTGAAATGCAGACCTCCTCTCTGAGTCTCATCTCACCTTCTTCTCCCCTCTACTCCCTTTGCCTTTGTTTCCAGTCACTGCATTTGTTGACGCATTCTGGACAAATGAGGCAAGGACAACAGGGTAAAGACAACAAGGCAAGGGCAACATTGTTGGGGGTTTTAACAGCTGCACTCTTTATTCCAATTCACAGACACCAATTCACTAGTTGGGGGGAGTGGGGGTAAGGGGATTGCCCAGTGGGAATTTGGGTCCAGAACAACAAATGCTAACATTAAACCTAAATGGTGAGGACCGGCCTTGATGTACCCTGAAGTGCTAATCCTCCAATTATCACGAACTTAAACCCTCACCTCGATCCCCTGCCACACAGCCTGGGTAAGGGAGGGCTATGCCACTCTTAGCAGACTGGAGTAAGGGTCAGGTGCTGTAGGGCCTGGGTGCTGTAACCCCGTAATTGAGGTCTGGCTTATGCCCACAGTGCTGTCGTATGGGTGGGAGAGAGGGTGCTGCAGGAGAGCTGATGGCCGACAGCTGGCCTCAGTTTGGGTCCGCCTCTTATGAGGTTCCTCCCCCCCGCAGTCTCGCCTTGTGAGACCTTGTTTCCGCCCGGGGCCGCCTAGAGGGTTTATGGGGCCTGGGGCAGGTGTGTGTGGGGGGCTACAAGGACCAGTGCGCACGTGCATGAAACCAGGGGACCACTTGTGAGAGTTCTTGCACGTGGCTTGTAGCCTACGTGTAGGCCAGTATCACACGTGTGTGACCCTATGTTCCTTCGTGATAGTGTGACTCCTTCTTGCCCTGGGAATGAGCTGGCGGCTTCCCTGCTATTCCTGTGGCAGGAGGGCTGGCCAGAGAGAGTTTACCTCAGAGACAGGGTTACTAAAGTGAATTTTTACAGCCAGCTTTGACCAAAAAGGAGCAACAATAATTCTTTTAACCTATTCTTTGCCTGACTGTTTTAGTTTAAACAATCACTAAAACCCCAAATTATCATCTGTTAGGCACACAACTATTTACAATATTTACTTCCTTCAGGGTCGGGGATGGACATGGCCCCCATTATGTCACAATTACATGTTGAGATTCAATGGCATCTTCACTTTAACCAGGGGCCCCAGCTTTGTAGGGACCTGGGGCAAATTGTCCCAGTTGCGCCCCTGCCCCCCCGGCAGCCCTGTGCCTGGGCTGCCTGCGGGGTTGCCACAGCCAACCCCCAGCTAGGCTAGCTCTGTTTTCCCCGCCGAGTTTTGTTTCCCTCCCTGAGCAGCTTTNCCCTTGTCTCTCCCTCTGTTCCCCTTCCTATGTCTCTCCCCCAGCTCCTGTCTCTCAGATTGTAAGCCCTAGGGGCAGGGACCGTGTCTATTTTTTTTATTACTTTGTAAAGTGCCAGGTACACTGCTGGCGCTATATAAATGTTTGTTAATAATAAAATAATAAGGTGGAGTGCGTGGGGAGGGATTCTAACGGGTGGCTCCCAGAATGCCCACCAGAACCACAGAGGCAGCTGCCACGCACTCCACCTACCACGGACCATTATTTATTTATTTATTTCATGGATTTATACCCCGCCCCTGCTGCAAAAGCAGCCTGGGGCGGCTTACAACAATAAGGGAGGGGAAAGCACACCGGACTGGCTTGCATGAGTACTGGGGACCCCAGCCACACACACACACCCCAGTGCTGCCAGCCAGTTCCCCGTGACTTGCAAGGGATGCTTCCCTTGCCCAGTGCCTCTGAGCGGGGGCCCTGTTCACGGGCATGGCTGGCCACCCCAGTTCGTATGGGCAGGGGCTGCATGGGTGTCCGTTGCCACGGACCTTTTTGGCATTTTGGATTTCTCAGCAGTGTTCTGTAAGTGGGCGCTGTGTGGCTCATGGGAACGCACCTCTCCCTGCTCTGCCTTCAGATGAGTGTTTGGATGAGTGGCTCCTGGGTGGTCATGCGAGGTAGCATTTCATTTAAAAGCACCCTTTGTTTCTCTGCTGTCCTGTGGCACTTGAAGCCCAAGCAGAAGGAACCCGAGCAAACTTCCATTTATTCACACGGACATTTTAATGCTAGCTAACGTTAATCCTCGATAGTCCATGTGAATGCAACCTTGCTGTTAATCAGGATTTAGAGTCTCCAGGATGGATTTCAATCCCGCGGTGCCTTGCTGCCATGCTCAGCGGCGCAATATTTTCTGAGTCACCCACGTCACGTCTTTTCTCTGTAATGTCACTTTTGAAGCGGCCAAACCTCTCCTCCCCACCCCCCTCCCAGTACATGAACGGAGCTTCACTGAAGTTCCCCCTTCCGCTGCTCCCATCTGCAAACACCCTAATTTAAAAAGCCCTCCAACCCTCCGCTCTCCACCCCAGCGGTTTCCCCCACCGCCCGGAACAGCATTCACTCCGATGAAAGTGCTCTCAAGTTCCCCCTCCTGCTGTTCCCATCTGTAAGTGCCCTAATTTAAAAAGCCCTCCACTCTCTGCTTCAGCAGTTTCCCCCCACCCTGCCCTCGTTGCATGAAACTTTTTAAGTGAATGTACTGGGTGTATTCCACTACCCCAGGACAATGAGACATGAAGTATTAAAACCTTTTGATATCTGTATAGAGAAAAGCAGTAGTCATTGAAATAGAAGAAAATCAGTAATTTATTAAAGCAGCTGTGCACACGTGGAGAAAAAAAATGGAGACTCTCCCCTTTCTTCTCTGGGGTTTTAAACTTGGAGCTTCGAGATGCATTTTGAAGCGATGACGGAGGGAATATGATCGCTCCACAGTCATGTGCCCCTATGTACCACAGAGCTGAAAATTCCCAGAGCATAGGTACAGTCTTCACACTGCACTCTGCATCTTTAATCAGGATTAATTGACTAATCCTGATTAGTAATTCACACAGACACTAATCAGGATTATTTTGACATCCAGATGCTGTAAACCCTAGCGACCCAGAGTTTACAAATACCTAATTTTTTACTAATCCATACTGCTAAACTAGGATTTGCAGTATTCACACGGACAGCTGAAATAGCAATTGAAGCCTAAATTCCTAATTAAATGTCCGTGTGAAAACGCCCTAAATGAGCATGCCTGATAGGTGATCCTTATGTAATGCTGTTTTCCGGTAATAACCTGACAGCATGACAGCCCCTGCTGCTGGGTGGATGTGGATACCAAGTATGATTTATGTGACAATATGAACTCTTATCTTCAAATTGCTGACAAAAGCAAAAAGGTAGCAATGGAATGCAGCTACCCCAGCTGCATCTGTGTGCTTAGGCTACATGGGTTGTAGGCTAATGATGAGGACTGTAATATCCAGACTGTGTGCTTGATGAGGTTGTCGTGTTGGTTGTATGTATTTATGTGTGCTTGAATGGCTGCATGTTCTTCTTGTTGTGTTGTTTCCTGCGCCTGATCAAAGTCTATCCACATCTCTCATCCCTCGCAAGGGGACATAATGGCCATTGTTTAGTGGGCATGGTATTTGGGGCTTTGCCTAGCAACCAGCAGGAGCAGGTTCCTGAAAAAAAATTGTACATGGGCCTTTTTAAAATCTCTGTCTCTCTCTTTTGTGACAAACTGACTTGTCAGCAACAGGAAGTGATGTTACTGCTTTCCTCACAAAAGGGAAACTCCTAGTGGTTTCCATGGGGATATAGGCAATTGTGTAATTACAGACTTATATAATCTTAAAGTTACATGCACCAATTTTTGTGTTTCATTAAGTTAGGGGGGTGTGATTAAAAAAAAAGAAAAAAAGAGCCCTACTAAACAGGCTCTGAAAAAAAAGTCTCTCACTGTTGAACAGGCAGTGGCCTCAAACCATTTACCCTGGAGAAGTCCCACTGAAGCATTGTTGTAGGGGGCTACTCTGGAGTAAGGGGCATGAGGGCTGCAGGCAGGCCAGACTGCCCCTGTGGTCATTAGTGAGATATAATGTATTCAGCAAAGCATAATGCAACTTGAACAATATGTATGAAGAGGCTCAGAGGGGAAATTGCATCCCCTAGCTCTAGCTGGAAAGTTACTGAGCCCTTGAAAGCTAGCTAACAAAATGAACTTCACTTGCTCTGAATGACCTTGGCTTCCTCCCCTGGAAATAAATCACTGAACCTAAATGACTGAAATCCTTCAAAAATAGAAGGGCAGTTTTTGTGCCTCACAGCAAAGACCGGACTTGGATTGTTTTTTCAGAAACGTGATTTGTGCTGAAGCAGCTCTCTTTTTGTGCCCTTTTGTTAGGTGCCTGCTTAGGGCATAAAACTGATTGGCTGCCAGGTAATGACTTTTATTGTTACAAGAAATACATAAACAAGCCTCTGCGGCTGACGGGGAGTGGAACTGTTTGAAAAGCGATTAGCGGGCGGAATCATTTTATTTTATTTTTTAATATCAGTTGTGCTACTGGCGCTGCCAAGGTTGTATTTTTCCACTCTACAAGCTTTGCTTTGAAGGTGAAATCCTATTCGGCTGCTCGTTGCAGGTGGCAAGCGGCTCACGCATTCGGAAATAGCTGTACTGAATATATGGGGAACAGGGAGGGGGGCAGGTGGGTGTAATTCTATGAAACAATAAAGCCCGCCAAGAACTTTTCTGTGAAAGAAGGAAAGGGGGCTGGTAAAGTTTCCATATCTGGGGAGTAGGATGGGTGGGGGAGCTTAACTTGGAAGGTTACATCTCAGTGCCAGTCTGGGGCCTATGGAGGCAATGAATTAGACAAGAAGGTTCTTACATCAGTGTTCTTTGTTTACTCCCCTTGTGCTGCTTTGTTCGTTTTAGTCCCCCAGGGTCACTGATTGCTAACTATTCATTCTGAAGGCAAGCAGTGCTGCTGATGGAAAATTTCACCTGGGAGAATTTCAAACCTGGTACTGGTAATACTGTAATCAGCTTAGCATTCAAGGGCACCTCCTCCTGGGAGAACAGAACTGGATTTTATACAGCACCGCTAACAGGGCCATGTACAATGCGGTGTCTGGCTGAGCACTGCTTGTGTGGGCAAAATAGCAGCTATTATCTGCCCAGCAAGAGCGCACGCATAACCTTGGACTCCAGACCTTGCTTTGATGAGGACATGTGCGCTCCAATTCAGGTAAAGAGCAGGGGTCAGATTTCACTCTCATCTGCACCCGTGAAGCCCCTTCTCGATGTACCTCCACAATATAGAGCTGCAACTAATAGTACATTTCTTGTCCATGGTTAATAACCATGGCAGTTATCTGACCATTAACTACTGCAATGGCTAACCAACCAACTGGATAACTGGCTAATACTTCAATGATTAACCAGTTTACTGTATCACCGTTACCATATTTATGCATTCCCATGTAACTGAACTTTATCATTACATCCCCCAGCCTCCTTGGCTAATAGCCATTAATGGATCTAGTCTCCAAGAACTTATCCCTATCCTCCAAAGAATGTATCCTCCAATAACTGCAGATTCAGCCAGTTATCAGACAGCAGCAGATCTACGCTGGCCACTCCCCTGAAGAGGGAGGGTTGAATGGGGGGGGGGGCATGCCTCTCATCCTCTCCACCCTGCCAAGAGGCAGGACTCTGCAAGAGTGGCACAAAAACTGCCGGCCTAACCACTTACTGCATCATGCAGCTCTCCCTATGGCAATGTAGTCCCAAATTAAGCGGTGTGCCAGGTTCTGTACATAATGGGTGAAAGCAGACATGCACAAAATTCTGCTTTAGCATTTCTTATGCATATTGCAGGCTTGTACTGGTGCTCCATGCAGCCCTGCAACATGCGTAGGAAATGCTAAAGTGGTGTTAGCAGGGCCGGCCCCAGGGTTTGTGAGACCATGTGCAAAGTCTTGGTGCGGGGCCTAATTTGCATATCTAGACCCCGCCTAATTATGCAATTGTGTAAATTTACATAAAATATACTACCTCTGGACAGGAAGGATTCCCATTCTCCACCCCTCTGAGCAGCCATAGACAAGCATGGCCTCCCAATGCTTCCCCCCACCCCGCTTCCCAGCCAAACGTCTACCACCACTCAGGGAATGGTTCCGCTGCAGGAGCAGCCGGGCAGGTAGTGAGACAGGCACAGAGAGACTGACTGCGTCCACTGCCTTACTGCGGGGGGGGAGCTTAGCCAGCCTGGCCTCCAGAGCCTGTTGCTTCTTGCTGCCAGTGCCGCCTGTGCCTTGTGCATGCACATGATGTGACTAGTCCAGAGCTGCTGCTAGCAAACACACTGTTAGGAAATAAACGGGGTGGTGTGCCTCAATTTACCCCAAATGGGATCGAAGGTTGCCAATCAACATGCCAAAGTATGTGGGTACAACTCTATTTTATTGGATAGACACTTAACATCTGGGCATGGCAGTGTTCTCAGTTACAAACCCCAGTAACCCAGGATATCTTACGTGTCACAGGCACAGTCGGAGACACAGGCTGGTTCAGAGGAGGGGGCCCAGCAGCCAGCTGGACAGGAGTCTCTGGATCTTTGAGAGCGTCAGGATAAAAGACCCACGCGGCTCACTGCAAATGCTAGTGGCTGTTAGCGTCAATGACAAATGGTAAGGGGCTGGGTTTTCCTTTTTATAGCTTTATTTATTAGGGATACATGTTGCAGGGTCTCCTCTTTGATCATACCAAGTGCGGGAATAAGATGACTTAATCTCATTAAAACTACTTTCACTTTGGGGGAGTTTATCCATCTCCACTGCTTAATTGTCGGTCTGACCCTTTGAGGTTATCTATCTCTCTCAAACCTTGGTAGAGATAGTGGCCATCTGGGGTAGTTGCTAGGGCCTTGGAAATACATTCTTCCTGCTAGAGTGTGAGTTATTTACGACTTCTCCTTCTTATGGGCCTCTTTCGTCTGTGCCAGCCTGAGGCCTATGTTTCAAGTTAGATGGTTCACTGAGTTTGTTCAGGCCTCATGCAGCCTGTGTCTCTGACCATGGTCAATACTGCCTAGTTAATTCATAATAGCAAAACTGCTTAATCAATTCCCAATAACACAAGACACCCAAAATGCAGCTAGCCTATTAAGCACTTTATGCCATGAAAAGAGACATATAACCAGTTCAGTTGTGCCCCCATAATCAATTCACACTGCCCTCACCCCATAACCAGTGCATTAGTGTCCCCGCCCCATATAATCAATTCATGCTGCCCCCCACCCATAACCATTTAATTTGTGCCCCCCTGGCAGCATGAATTGATTATATGGGGGGCGCAAATGAACTGGTTATGGGGTGCAGGTTAACAATAACTTCATTAAGAAAAGCTAGTGAAATAGCAGTCATAATAATCTCAGAACCATATTTGCAGATTTTCCAAGAAATAATAGATCTTGCTTTACATCCTAAATTCCTACCTAAGGTAATATAAGTAAGACAGTTGTGAGAATGTGACCCTTTCTACACAGGCCTCCCCCACCCATGAACACGCAGATTTCTGCATGTTCATGGGTGGGGGAGCCCCATGTGAACGATGCGGTGCGTGCACCCATCAGTGCGTGCATGCGTGCGTGCCTGCCTAACACGCATCCTCACTCACCCCCCACTTGTCCCCATGCATGGAGCAAGTGGGAGAAACTAAACAGCAGTTACTCCATGGGTGTGGATGAGTGGGGATGCGTGTGTGGCTGTGTGCACACCCTGCCCACACACCGGCATGCCCATGGACCCCCCACGTGGCGTAGCCAAGTAAAAATGGCCTGTGAGGAGCCACTCGAAGAACAGAAGGTTGCTACCTTGTAAGCAAGGTTCTTTGAGATAGCTCTTAACATTCTCACAACACCCACCCTTCCAGCCCCGCATGGGATTTTTTTCTTATATGCCTAGAAAGGGTTGGAAGGAACTGTCATTCTGAGAGGGAGAGTGCTTTTTAAACTAGGGGAGCTTGAGACCATGACGAAGTCTATTATTTGAATAGGGTGAGCATGCAGAACCCAGTTGTGAGAATGTTTGGAGCTATCTCGAAGAACCTTCGTTACAAGGTAATAACCTTCTGATCACACACATGGGGAGTTGTTTGTAACCCAACGGCTTTATCTCCCAGATTGATGCTCCTGCAGCTACTAGGAGGCAGAGGCAGGTGAGGGATAGGGACCAGAGTCAGGGAGGGGAGGCAGAAGAATGTATTGTGGGAGAATCTGACTGCAGCCTGCCTTCCAGCCAGGCAAGTGCCGCACATGTGGCACATGTCTGGGGCCGGCCCTGGTTAAAGTGGAGTTAAGGTGCATATCTGGCCCTTTCTAAATGGACCGCGGTGCGGGGGGGTGGGGGTATACGTGCAGCGGTGGTAGGGTGGGCTGCTGCTACACAGGCGCACACCCATCACCCACTTTCACACATGAAACAACTGCTGTTTTCACCAGTTGCTCTGTGCGTGGACAATGGGTGGAGGTGGGTAGAGACGAGTGTAGCCCGGGAGCACACACACACCCGCCACGGCAGTCACACAGGTGGCGCCCAGACATGCCCATGCAACAGATCTGCATGGGTATACATGGGCCCGTCTCATGTGAAAAGACTGGATTCACCTACTAGTTACTTCTAAATGGTGCAGCTTATTAAGAGGGGTGGGGTGTCAAGTGTTTAAAATCTTCCTGTCTTTGGGTGTTTTTTGAAAAGCTCCTCCCCACCCATCATGCATGTTGCAGGGCTGCATAGGGTGCCAATGTGGCCTTGCAACACCGACATTTTTTACACGGGACGCTGCTGGGGGGCAGTCCGAGTGCACGCTGCTGTGGGGGCAGCACAGGGGGACAGCACAGGGGTGCAAATGCAGACAGGTGCACATTCATCCCCCACATTTCTTCATGCACGGAGCAACCAGCATTTTTGCCAGTTGCTCCGTGCGTGGGTGGCGGGTGGGGATGCATGGGGATGTGTGGGTTGCAGGAGCGCGCACTTGCGCACCTCCACATTTACATGAAATGCTTCCCCATGTGGACAATGGGTGTCCATACATGGGAGCATGCCATGTAAAAAGGGTCATGCATGATGGGTGGGGAGGTGCTTGTTTAAGAACACCCTTTGTTGCAACACATAATGGAATACAGGCCCATAGCGAAGACATTGGGGGCACAGATTGCATGACAAAGGGGCAATGGAGTTTGCCTTCAGACGTTCATGTTGGTCAGAGGCCCCATATGGGGGAATTGTGTTTATAAAGCCTACAATCATTCATCTGAGTGAGTCTTCAAACTAAGAAACTGAGGGGGGGAAACTGAAACACTTCCCGCAAGTACCATAATTGCACCAAGTCCATATGAGTCCACACCGAGGCAGTGTAAGACCTTTTTGTTTGTAAAGGTGTTTGGCAGGCAGGGATAGGGGATGGGAGGGTTTAGTGGGTGGGTTTGGGGTAGGGTTGTGAGGGAGGATTGGATACGGGAAATGTGGGGGGTTGGAGGCTTGGGTTTTTTTTGTCTTTTTGTTCTTATACTTTTTAATATGCTTTTAAAAAGCTTTAAAATATGCTTTTATGTATGTTTTATATGTTTATTTGTAAGCTGCCTTGAGCCTTTTTTAGGGAAGGGCAGGATAAACATTTAAATAAATATGGCATGGGTGCACAGAGAGGTGTTCTTGGTGTCTGTTTCAGAGGTCTGCAACTCATTTCCCATGTAAGCTTGTCAGAGCCTGAGCATTTTCAAGAGGCAATGCAAGACCTATCTGTTTAGTCAGGCATTTAGTAGGTGGGGATAGATGTCAGGGTTCTGCTTTAATGGAAATTGTATATTTTAATATATTTTTTCATTTTCATTGTTACATGCTCTGGGCCTACAGGGAAGGGTGGGTTGAAAATCCAAATAAACAAACAATAAATTTCTAAACGGAGGGTAGAGTCCCTTTCTGATCCCCTTTAGCTACTGGCCCAGTTACACCACTGCAAATTCAGAATAATTCTACTGGATTCACCCAGATGTAGATCTGTAGGAAAAGAGCATGATTTGGTCACAGTAGATGAGAAATAAAACACAGTGCACCCTTGCTGATACTCTGAATTATAGCAGATCCCCAGGTATAACAAAAATAGCAGCTTCCTCGTTGTATATACACCAGATGTGTCTGGATTGGTTTGCAGGGTGGTGTACAAGAGGTCAAGCATTTCACTTGGGGTTTTATTTATCTTGGGATGAACTTGGGAAATTGCTTCCAGAAGATTTCCCTGATGTGATTTCTCATGTCAGGAGAATGCAGAGCTCTAAGGAATGCATGAGATTTCAGTAGAAATGTCATAATTTATTCCATTTTTATAAAAAGTCATCATGTAACAAAACCATATCTTCTTTCATAAGAAGAAATATATTATTTCACATCATAAATAAATCAGCAAACATACAATCCTTGGCAACTAAAAGAAAAAGCACGCATTTGGTGCTTTTCACATCAGTGCTGAGGAGAAGGAACAGTTTAAGATGTATTTACAGAATTACAGTACCCAAAAAATACTGAGGTATTTGGTTTCTCCAGAAATGAAACTTCAGACTTGTGAAGGCAAAAACAAAACAAATTGCATCTACGTACAAATAAATAAATAACAACAGGACTTCCATGTAAAAGGGGACAGTATCACTACTGCCTAGAATATCTAGGAATGGGAATACTGTAGGGTTTGCCAAGAGGTTTTCAGGACTGATTGAAGACATAGGAGGAATAGCTCAGGAGAAGAAAGCAATGTTCTGTGTTCTTTGTCTCCTTTTGTAGACATCCAAATATTGGTCATAAATATATGGTCAGCAAAATCTAGCAGAAAGAACCTAGCTCTCTGGAGTCGGATGAGTTCTGGAGTCTGTGCTTGTGACAATGAATTGTTTGGACGCGGAACAAAATGTGTACTAAAATGACTGAAGACACACTGTCCCCAGAGTTATTGCACTTTTTAGACAACAAGAGTCTTGTGTCTGTGTTCTGAGTCAGTTTTTATCTGCCTTTCAGCAGCTTGGAGAAGTGGTGATGGGACTCTGAAGATAGCTTAAAGCACTGGCTGAAGGGTGCACAGGGATGGAGACTGGGAAGTTAAAAACTGTGGTGGTTGATGTTCCTCTGTCCAATACAGACATGGCGGGGCTTCCAGCCTCTGCAGAGCAGTTTGGGGCAAGGACCTGCGACTCAAACTGCAGCAGCTGCCCCATGAAGCTGAAGTTGGGGGAGATGATGCTTCTCCTCTGCTTCACAAACTCAAAGGCTTCATCCAGCTTGACTCTGTTGGTCCTCATGAGGTAAGCAAGGCAGATGGTTGCTGAGCGGGAGATACCAGCCTGGCAGTGCACAAACACCCTTCCACCATCATTTTTAACAGCGTCTGTAATAATCAGTGAAGAACCATGGTTAACATGGAGGCAACGTTTCCACAAAGCTACAAAAATACACGCTGCTGTTTCCCATTTTTTGTTGCTTCTGGGGTACCAGAAGTGAGCACAAGGAAAGGGGTCTCTATCAGCAAGGGAACTAGCAATGACAGATAGGCTCTAAATTATAATTTTAATGCTGCAGCTAGTTGGCCACCAGCTTTTGCTTGAAATGTAAATCTGGATTAGAAAAGGCTATCAATAGAATACTGTCTAAATTTATCAGCTGCTGTCTGCAACCCCCATGTTATTTGATTTGCTGTTTCAAGAAGCTTTATAAAGCAGCACTGCCTGCCAGGGAGCACAGACACCCATAACGTAGCTACGGGATTTATTTCAGCCCACGTTATTTTAATCCCAGAGGAAATAATATCCTAGATCTCAAATTTAAACTGGGCTGGAAGGTTCAGCTGAGCTATCAGGGTAACACAAGCTGACTGCTGAGAAGCGCAGGCTGGGGAGGGAGAGCTCACCTATGAAGTCAATGGCTTCGTTAAACCAGGAGCTGATGTCAGCTTTGTGGTTGTCTTCCACTGGGATGCTTTTGTACTGGTAGTGCCCCTCGAAATGGTTGGGGCAGTTTGCAGAGACGTTAATTAAGGCTGTGATCCCCAAAGCATCCAGCATGTCTTTCCTGGAGGCATGATAGGCACTGCCTAAGTAGAGAAATGGCAAGATTTCCACCGGGCCGCCCTGAAAGAGAGGAGACAGAGGGAAACAAGTGGTTAATTTCACTGCGGGATTTTTTAGAAAGCTGGTCTCCCCTGTTGTTGATTTGCTTTCTGTCTGTTCTAGCTGAAATTCGTTGTCATATACAACACCACCTATCTCTCGCTGGGTCTCTGTATGGCTTTGATACAAAGCACAGTGTAGAAACTGCCTTTTGTTCTGTGGCTGGATTGCTACTGACCTGGTCATAGAGAGGGGTTCCGCAGGAGCTGCAGTTGGAATCCGCGCTGCTGGGGATGCTGTTGGGACTCAGGGGGAGGCTGAGGCCTGTAGGAGCAGATGGCTTGGTGCACTGTTCAGGGCAGGCAGAAGAGAAAGCCTCGTACCCTCCTGAAAGGATTCAAAAGAGAATATTTAGTGAGACGCATTCATCCCAGGAGAGACACCCACCCCACACCAGCCTGGCATAATCACCCAGCCTTTTGTAGAGAGAGAGATTTCACTATGCTAGGCACCCAGGAGCAAAACCCCTAGGGCAGAATTCTGGATCTGAACTCCAGCATAGGGCAAGAAGCTTTTTAAACCCACCCAAAACACGGGAGGTGGGAAGTGTTTCTAACTCTCTCGATTTCTCCCCCTTTGGGATTTTGCTGTGAGGAGGGTGTTTGGCAGCCTGAGAGGACAGATTTCCTGTGATCAACGGCGCCCCAGGAAAGTTGGGCCGCGATCCACAAATTACTTACTCCGGGCTTCACAATGTGGCTACTCCGGAGTAAGTGGTGAATCGCGGCCTTAGCCACTTAACCCTTTCTTCCCCGAACTCACCCTTGAGGAAGCAGATGCGGGTGCCCCTGGCCTCCCTGCAGAGCGTGTTGACGGCCAGCATGATGGTGCTGTCTCGCTTGGGCAGCTCCAGATCCGAGCTGCGCTCATCCAGCAGCACCACGACTTGGTAGAGTCCCTTGAGCAGGCGTCCCCGCACCTCTTCGTTGGGGACGATGTGCTCCAGCCCCATGGCCCCCTTGGCCCTACGCTTGACGATGGTGCTAAACCGGACGTTGCTGGAGCCCAGGATGTGCGAGGAGTTGAAGGAGAAGAAGGAACGGCAGTCCAGCACCAGGCACTGGCCGGCTCGCTCTTTCAGGAGCCCCCGCACAGTCTCGCAATCCAGGGCGCACACTTGCATGTTGACCATAGCGCGATGGAGGGGGAGAGAGAAAGCTGCCTCCTCCAACACGGCACTCTTCGGGGGTGGAGAAAGGGAGGAAATGTGGGGTCTAAGTCCACGAGGAGCCGAGTTCCTTTTGTTGTGGATTCTTTGTTGCTTCTTTGGGGGCGAGGGGTCACTTTGCTTCTATTCTTGGAGCTTCCCACGGGGGAATCTTGTCAAGGTGTCTTTTAACTCCAGAAGGAACCACCACGAGCCCTTCCTGGATCGTCTTGGCACCTCACTCCTTGCTGGCAGGATCCTTTTGTTGCCTCCTGCTTTGCTTGTGCCGTTTCCCAGCTCGCTGCGCAGGCTTTTATATACTCCCAGCCCGAGTTTGCTTCTGCTTTTTTTTTTTTTTTTTTGTGAATGGGGCTGTATCACGTGACGATGTCAGGAAGACGTCACTTGGCGGAGTGCCAGACGGACACTCCCCAGCCCAGAAGCACACGCACGTCATCGGTAGCCTGAACAGCAGAGTCAACTTGAATGTAGCCACAGACACACAGACACACACACACACAGAGCCTTCCGTCCCGATCAGGCAGGAAATCCAGTGATGTAACCCTGCCCCCCACTCCCAGCTCCCTTCAGTGTTCCTCCTGGCAGCAAGAATCAAGCCTTTCAGCACTGATTAAAGGGCATACAATGTACAACTCAGAGCCCAGGGACAGACACTCACTCACTCTCCCAATCCATTCATATTATTTACTGCTAAAATCATTCCCTTATAGCTTTGGAATATGGATAGTACAGCCTCACTAGAGTTGCCAGGCGACCCTTGTTTTAAGGGATCATCCCTTAGCGTTATGGTCTGTAGGGATGTTCTGAAATAACTTATTTCAGAACACCCCTACAGACCATAACGGACATCTCTTATTTGCTGAACAGGCGTTCGTTGATCTGAACACCACCGCTCCACAGAACATAATAGACTGCCCTTATTTCAGTATCCTTCAGCTCTACAATGAAAATCCCTTATTTTTGAAATCAAGATCTGCCAAGCCTAATCCATGCAAACCTCACTCGTCGTGCAAGGATAAAGCTGGGTGCAGATAGCCCTACTGCCCTCTGGTGGATAAAATTCAACTCCTTTTCTGATCAATGTCTCATGCCCCATATCTCTAAAAGCAAAGGGAGATCTGCTTTTAGCAAGCATGTTAGAGGATTCTGTCTTGTGGTGTTTTGTTGATTGTTTGTGTTTTTGAACAGGAAGGTGATAGGTGGCTGTTGCTATGGTGTTCTGAGAACAGATCATGCACAGCAAGGTGACAACTATGAATTCTTAGAAAAAGCTATGAGAACATTATTTTCTGTCCATATTTTTTTACAGTTCTGGTATGTCTTTCTTAATACATCCTGTTCCACTGGGGGTCCCAAACTATGGGTCAGAACCCCAAGTGGGTTCATGATCTTGACTGATAGCTGATATATCTTGCGTAGTTTTGGTACTGTCTAGGGTTGCCAGATTGTATTTGTCTCAAAATGGAGTCATGCAGGCAAATATTTTGGGAACCATTGTGCTACACACACCTTATTCATCACACATTCACACACATACACCTACTATTCATCACACACCTACACACACATCTATCTCCTTGATTCATCACACACACACACACACACACACACACACAATCTTATTCATATGATATTATAGTTATAGTTCTACATTTCCAGGAAGATCTGCTGTGTGAATGTGGATTTCAGATTAATGTCATAGTTTGGGGGAAATGTTCTAAAAATCAACAATCTTTTTTTTAAAATGGTATCTGATCTGTGTGATCTATTTTGTTCAAGCCTCAGGAATTTGTACTGTAAGCATTTTTCTCTTTTAGATGATCAACTGTTCAGAATGAGATAAATACAGAGCTAGCATGTTTTGGTTTGGCAGTTGTGTATCGGTTTCTTTTCTGTCTGTGAAGCAAAACAGCACATACAGTTCAGCAAAACAGTTTGGATTTGTTAGACTCATAGGGTATTTTCAGACATGACGGGACTCCATTTGCCCCGCCACGGAAACACCCTACTGATTCCCCACCGGGGCCAACACGTAACGGACAACAGACGTGTTGGCTACTCCTGGCGGGGAATCTGGGGGGGGGGGGGGGGCCATGTGGCACAACATGCGGCCGCACGCCCCCACCCCCCACGCTCCCTAGGCCACCCGCCCTCTTGAGAGATGGGCGGGCGCCACGGCCGCGCCCGCCCGCATTGACCACGGCCCGGAATCCCGCCGCTGATTCCAGGCCGTGGTAGGGGGACAGACGTGACAGTCCCCTTGATCATGAGGGGGAATCACATTCAACACGTAAACGGAGATGATCCGGCTGGTCCCGTAACAAACATTACAGGATCACGATCACCATGTGGGGATTCGCCGTGGTTGAGCCTGATCTCGTAACGTCTGAAAATACCCATAGGTTCATTTTGAAGAGAATCATTTTACTATTTGACAGTTAATTTTCAATGGATGATGGTGCTGGTTTCAGTTTGAAAAGGGCTAGCTCAGGATCACATGAGCAATAACACCTATGTTATATACGAAATGCTGGTGAATGGCACCAGGAAAATTATGTGCTTTATCCACCAAGCAGGTGGCAGCAGTACAAATTCACTCCAGTTCCCCATTAACATACTTCAGACCTGAAGAAACCACCTCAGTTCAACCCATTCTGCAGTGACTACCACTAGGTGCTAGGTAGTGCCAAATATGATAGTGCTGTGGTTGGATGGTTCTCAAACCAGGCCCGGGTCAGGCTCCTCAGGGAGGTGGCATGAAAAGTTCCCTAATCCCTGGGTAGCACAAGAAGGAGCATAAGAAGGAGCATGACCACTAAATCCCTATCTCCACTCTGATTGAGCTAAGGAGAATTTCAAAAAATGATGGGGTAGCCAAGGGGAGAAAGAGGTGAGAGAAAAGCTCGAGAACCCCTGAAGAATTAGTGGGGGGGGGGGGAGCTCATGTAAATGCTCCCAGTGACCTATAGCTAAGTAATGAGAGAGAGCCACATCTAAGCATATATTTTATTAAAAAGCCAACTGTATAAAAGTCAGGATGCAGTCCTCACTCCATTGAAGTCAATGGCAAAACTCCCACTGTGGAATGAGGATCACCCCCCTGATTCTTTCAGGGAATTGTTTCACCTGGAAACAATATATTTTCTGAGCCATTCTGGTGTCTCTCCTACCCTGGTTGCTAATTTCTCCCCCCACCCACTTCATTTTACTCAGATACATGTTAGTCACTGTTTGAAGGCATTCACACAAGGAAACAAAAATGTACTAGTGAAATAATCCACTGGGGATCGGTCCATCGGGTGGAACGCCCATTCATTTCAATTAGTGTTTCCAGACCCCAGTCTGTTTTCTGTGGAATAAAGAGCCATGAACTTTTTGCACCCACTGGGAGCAATGGTAAGATTATCAAATAACTGGCAGGGGAGTCACTGGATTCCCCTCTGTGTTCCCCTTCACTAGTGCAGCTTCCTCCAAACCACTGGAGTGTCTCTTACTCAGGGCTTCCAGTCACAATTGCTTTCAGTTCTGCTACCTCACTGCCAGCTTTCTAACCCCTGGGGCTCATAGACGGTTTCCCCATCACTCTCCATTTTCTCTGTTATGCCCTCTGAATGTCTGTTTTGTTTCTGCCTCCGTTTGCTTTCCCATTTCTCCCCTTTGTCTGTCTCCAAACCTTTCTCTCAGCAGCAGTTTAGATTCTTTGTATCTGCCTCATCTTTTCTTTCTATCGTTTTCCATTCCTTTTCTCCAGATGCTTCTTTCAAGATGCTTTGGCTTCCTCTCATACCTTTGTACTAGTACTCCTAAACTGTCACACTTTCCCAGAACTTTACCCGCAACTGTTACAGAACTTTTCAGAACTTTCTATTCAGGTCCCTGCTATCCTGTAAACAAACAAATACTGTAGAAACTTCTACTGATGTCCCTTGCTATCTGTATCTGAATTATTGCCCTAGAACATTCCAGAACTTTCTCTTCAGTTCCCTATCACTCTGTAAACAAATAAATGCCCTAGAACCTCCTGGAACCTGTCCTCGCCCAGCTCAGGAACAGGCAAGGAGATGTCTTGCTCTCAAAGGGGCTTTATTGCACTGCCAACACATGTACAGAATGACTGATGACCTCCTGTTGATATCAATATCTCAGTACTCAAGGAGGGAGTTAATTTTTACTACTGCAGGGCCTTCTACTGATGTTTCTACCAATCTGTGTCTGCTCAAGTTCCACAGAACTTTCCAGAACTTTCTTTTCAGTTACCTGCCAGCCTGTAAACCTTCCAGAACCTTCTATGGCTGTTCCTTCCAATCTGTAGCTGATCAAGTGGTCCATAGATTTCCAGAGCATTCCCCCTAGATAGTGATGGCATTGGTGGCTTAAATTTTCACCAATCATGAAAAAGATCCCCAAATCATTTTTAAGGGATAGGTCAAAGTAGGCCATTGCATCAGGCCTCGCATAACTGTGGGGTCACATCCCTCACCCACGTCTTTCAAGACAAGGGAGGGTGAAAAGCTGAGTCCAGACCCATGTCACTTAACATTTCTGGCTCTACTGGATCACAGACATAAGCAGCAGGTTCTTAGGGGATTCAGTTCCCTCTCCCCTTCCAGAAGGCTGAGACCCACAATTGCTGCCACTGGGGAGGCCTGCCATTGCCACTGGGGAGGCTGCTGCCACTGTTGTTGCTGCCACCCCCACTGCTGCTGCTGTCAGTGGTGGACCCAGGGGGAGGTACTGGGTCCCAGCAGCAGTCCTGAGTCCCAGCAGTGGCCCCTGGCCCAGCTCCTGTGGGGGCAGCAACAGCTAACGCGATCCTGTATTTCTGGTGGCCAGCACCACCACCACCAGGGTCTTGCAGAAGTCCCCTAGGCAGCACAAGGCCTGGGGCCGCTGCTCCTTTTGCCACACTCTAAATTGGCCCTGCCCTTTCCAGTGTTGAATGTGGCAGCCTTCCTAAGAACCTTTTCACCACAACCTGCAGCCAACCATTCTCCTCTGGAGGAGCAATCTAGTGGGGCAGAGAGGAACCACTTGGTGCCAAGAGAACTGCCCAAAAGCAGGAAAGTTCAAGACAGCAGCAGGGAAGCAAGTAACATATTTCCTTAGGGAATGGAAAGGGATGGGGTTCAAAAGTTAATTTGCCCCCAACCTCTGAAAGTCATAAAATGGCCCTGGATTTGACAACACCGTGTCACTGATTAACTGATTGTGGAAAATACCTCAGCTCAGCAGCTTCCCTGCCAAAGCTCCCGACTCCAATCTTTGTTATCTCTCTTAAAAACAAGGATAGGCTTACACTTTTTTTCTTTCTATTTATTTATTTATTGTTATTATAACAACACCATGAGCTGGAAACAGATTGTGAGCTAAAGAATCATCTGTTCTGGTTCTGGGAATAGACTCCACTCCCACCAGCCCTCATTCATCTACTTGTCTAGGAAATCCACGCAAGCAGTTTAAGGGGACAGGTTTAGGCACACAGGAATGGGGGCAGGCTCAGGAACACAAGTCAGGTACAGGAAACAGCCATATCGTCACACCAAATTTCCTGTTGCTGCTGGGTGGACGTATATCCTGGCAAGCAGCCAATCAAGAAGCAGAGGGGAAGGGGCATAGGCTGGAACAGAGGCCTGCTAGGCAAATTTCGTGCCACAGTCAAGATGCGTCAGTGCCACAGATAAGCTGGCTGCTCCCAAACCCCAGAAACGCTCCTTCTCAAAGCTGTGATTCCCTTATGAATTTATTCCAGCAACCTACGCATTTGAAAATCTCTTATTTAAGTACTGACCTGAGCTACCCATGTAATGCTGGACAGGCTTCCAGCCCCAGGGAAACCAGTCATAGCCATTACTCACCAGTACAAAAACTTTCCTCCCTAGGAGCATTTTATCTTTCAATTAATTTAACCAAACTGGATTTGACTGTTTTAAGATTACGTCAGCATAAAATTAAAACACGCATGCAATGAATAATACCAAATTATCCATCAGACGTGCTGGCTTGATCGGAGAGGGGAATCTCGGAGGGGGCGGGGCTGAGCGGCGCGACGTGCGGCCGCTCAGCCCCGCCCCCCTGCATGTCCCTGGCTGCCCGCCCTCAGGGAGACAGGCGGGCACAGTGGCCAATCAGGCTGCTGCGACCAATCCCGTCCCATGGTTGGGACCCAATTCCGGGATGGGGCTGGGAAGCAGTCGTTCATCGTGGCCATTGCCATCCCCGTGCCGAATCGTGGCCAACCTAACCACGGTTCTGGAGGTGAGGCCGGCCTCACCTCCAGAACCATGGTTAGCTTTGAACCCTGCCAGGAATTCACCGTGGTGAACATCTGGCAGGGCTCACACAGACGTTACCCCAATCGCTGCTACCACACAGGATCCACTGTGATTCAGTGTGGTGAGCAGCGATCCCGTAACGTCTGAAATTACCCTATAACATCGTTCTTCATCACAGTGACAATATTGGATCAGAATCAGTCTTGCTGCTGTAGAAAAGTGTAAATAATGTTTTCCTGTGCCACTATGGCCTGCTGTGGCCTCTCACATCACAGAAGCAGGCAGAAGCTGTGCCAGTATCCCTCTGCTGGGTTTGACTCTGGTAAAAGAGCATTGGTTCTGAGCTATTCATAATGAAGTGGTTGCTCCAAAGGAAAAAAAACTGGCATATTTTGAGAGAAGGGCCAAGTCCTTTTCACACAGAATGATCATTTCCTTGCTTTCCTCTCTGATTTATTTCAAAATGTAAACATCCTTTAAACCCTACAGACATGAAAGCACAAAATACAGCATTCAATCATGGTTAAAGAAGTTCACTTAAATTCAGCTGACTTAAAGTTGGGTTTGACTTCCTGGCTTAACAAAAGCCAGAAAATTCAAAGTTCACCCTTCTCTCCGAACCAAAACTTTGCACTCTCTGGATTCTCACTCAAAAATTGTCAAAATAATAATATTATTAATAATAATAACTGCACACTGAAGTAGGAGAGAACTGGCTGTTCATGGGACATGTATAATTCCTCTAGATTATCTCATTAATTTAATGGTAGGGCAAGACAGCTGTGGTTTCACTGTTCTTTTACAGTTATCACTCACAAACTTATAGTGACATGAGAAGCACGTAAAGGTGAGCCCATAATCATGGGATAGGAGACTCATTTCCCAATGATCTCACCATGATTTCATAGGGATATTTGTTGTGGGCATGTTCTCTTTCCTTCTGTGCGTACAGCCAGCAAGATGGGAAGGCTTTGTCAACCATTTTCAGAGTAAAGGAGCTTAGCAATCTAGTCTGATCTACCAGGGTGACCATATGTCTCATTTGTAAAGGGACAGTCTCTTATTCTAGTCCTATCCTAGGTGCCCCAAATTTTCCCCCCAAAGTTGGCTTTTTGTCCTATATTTGCAGGCGCCAGTGTGACAAGACACTGGGGGTTTAGCCAGCCTTACCAGGCAGTAGGAAGCAGCTGGAATGAGAGACAAGCAGAGGTGGATGAACCTGCTACTGGAGGAGATGGGTGCAGTGGCATGGCAGAGGTGCACTGTGTGCTGCCCTGATCTCAGTCCCCCTGGAAACAGGGACTGATTAGAATGTTGCACACAGCTGGGAAGAGGCTTCTCTGCTCCCCTCCCCATTCAGATAATTTACTGTTGGGTCCTAGCTAAGCTCTGCAGAGTGCAGCATGGCTGGGGATGCAGGGAGCAAGCTCAGCTCTCTGCAAAATGCAGAGGGAGGCAGGGAGCACTGAGTAGCCACCATGCTGGGGGCCAGCAGCCCCACAGTAAGTACTTAAACATTTTTTCTCAATAATATCTTGTTTTTTCAACAAGAATCTGGCCCGTTTCTCAGTTTGTACTTGTTTCTCAGAATGAACCAAGAAGCATGATTCTTGTCAAAAAATGAGAAAATACCGAGAAGGAATTTCAGTCCTAGCAGTCACGATTATATCACACAGGAACACGTGACACCAGGGAGGGCGTAGGTGCAACCACGACTGAGAGGGACTGAGCTAGGTAGCTCAAAGTGGGAGGCTAAATATCAATTCTGCTAAAGCTGGGCTTCTGATTAAAGTTAATTTTCAAATGTACATGGAAAGTGTTTTATGAATTGATTTTAAAACTCCAAGATAAGTTTTGCTGCATTTCACAATACACGATTGCCACGTTAAAAATTAAATTAAAATATATGATTATTGCACTGAATACTTGAGGGTATTAGAATTATACATTGAGAGAAAAATACATGATACACTAAAGGAGATTGTTCCTTTTTCAGCATAGGGATATATGCTCACCCTACTGATCCTTATCTGAGAGTGTAATAATTAACAGACCATGGCAAGATTCTGCAGTGACTGATATCAATGCTGATTTGCTTAGCAAACATGTGACGTTCACAGATAACCCTGGACTGAAATCTTCCCGTTTGTATGGACTTTAACCACACTTTTGGTATTTACGTTCTTAGCTTTCAGTGCTGGAAAGTTTGGGCCTCATGCTAGATGGTCATGTAATCCCTCTTCAAACATAGGAATGTTTGATAGACTTACTGTCTTGCCCATTAGAAAAAGGATAATCTTTCATAGCATATTGAATATATATGTAGTAAATTTCTATATATGAATAAAAAATAGCAAAAAAGAAGATGAAAAAGAATAATGTTACCAGAATTAATAATGTTTAGTTAAACATAACATTAATTAGTTAAACATAACATTTTAGAGGTCAGGACTCTCTGCATAGCAGTGCCTAATACTATGCAAATGTTATTTCTAATTTTTTCATGGCCCGTATGAGTTAGAGGACTCATCCTGAACTGCCACCAGCCCTCTCTACAGGCCAGGGCTGCCTGTGTTTGCTGCTCTGTAGGCCCATATTTTACACTAGTTCTTCTCACACCCATGTTGTCATTTTAAATTTATTGATGGACCTCATGTATTGGGGACCCTGCACGGTCACTTGTCCAGATCCGCCTCTGTTAGCTTTCAGACCATCTAGATCCAAATAGATGACATGAAATAGTGACTCAGGGCAAAGTTCAGACCTAGTGTAAGCAAGTGCAACTCCACAGAAGTCAGATTAGCCAGCCTGTGGCCCCACGGACTAAAACGCATAGTATGGCTAAGTAAGGGCAGGCAGAATCGAGTCTACGGTGAGGAAAATACTTAAAATATGTGTGTGGAAAGCTGGAAGCAATATTGAATTCATTTCTTTGGCATGTGTAGCACTTTTAAGGCACTCGGTTTCATAATAACCCAGCCGCTCCTTTTGTAAACACTTGTTCTGAGGTCACACTGAAAAACAGTTTCATAAATTCTGGTTTTTAAAAAAAGTGGAAGGAGTGAAAGAAATTAGACTGTAAAACACCATTAGTATCAAATGAACCATTAGAAACATCATAGGTACCAAAATTATCTGGCAAATCCAAATACTGCAAACACCTCACCTCTGAGCAGCACCTTCTAATGATCCGTTTAAAATTATTCTGATATCAGTCAACCCAAGACTGCTTATTCATTTTTGCCATGGAGCATGTTAAAATATTTGAACTATGACAAGAAACTTGCATGTGATAGAGTGAGGTGATGCCTGTGTGTAATGAAGAGGGGCTTAGTGAAAACACAGCGTTAGTCATAGAAGGGAACAAAACCCGTTTGTTTTGAATGCTCAAACCTTTCAGGCTGTGGAAAAAGTCAAACCTTGTCCTACTGTCTTGGTTCCAAAAGTACATTATAGTGTACGAGGTCTGACTCATGCTGTGGTGTGCCCTGTTCTCATGGAACTATGTGGCAATGAGGCACATTCCTGAGTAGGCCAGTTTTACTGGCACTGTTCTTTGATCATGTGACAACCTATCTGTGGCCCCCTATACAATGGAGTCACAAGAGTCCAAAATGAGAGGGGAACAGCCCCACCCCACTGAAGCCCTAAAGCCCCTCCCCCTGAAATAAAGGGCTGAAATTAAGAAGGGTGCTGTTCTCTGCATCCCAGATATGTCCCCCCTTCCTCCCTGGTTTCCCCCTCTTTTTTTTTTTTTTTAACAGCCCTGCTCCTGTGCTTTGTTAATGTCACCCAATTACCCACTGCGCTTCCTAAAAAAAAACTAAGATAAAATCTACCTGAGAAATTTCCCTCCTGCAGAGTCCTTTCGCCTCAGGTGTGCATGTACAAAATGTTCATCTTTCTCACATTTTTTTCTGTGCTTTTCCCAACTAGAATGAATAAGCAGTGAAGTCATAAGGAAGATCTGGCTGAATTGAATTTGACCAAACATGGCCCTTTCCTTGTGGTGGTTGGCCAGATTGCAAACTGTATGTGGATCCTGGAGCCGGCTAGAAAGTGTGATTTCATCCCGTGCAAAATACACTGAAGTCTATTTAGACAGAGGCCAGGCAGTAGGAGGGAGCATCAGTATGCTCGCTTTAGAGAGGGTGGTTGGTTTTTGTACAGCTTTTCCACTGTCAGGACAGTCCTCCAAACAAACAAAAAAGGAGGCTACAATGTGGACAACAAGGACCTGACACACAGCCTACCCCAGTCAAATCGGGTCTGTCTGTTGACTTCAGGGTACTGTCGCTTATTTATCACATCATGTGCAGCATAATAATCCTAAAGATGGTAACATTCCTTGGTAACTACTGATTTAAGACCCAATAAAAAGTGGCCCAGAGTATAGTCTGGAACTTCTTTCCCTGGACCTCGGTGATAAGCAGCTGAAATAATCAGGCAGTAACTGTTGGATTATGCTTGAGGGAGATGGTGCTGAGGCATTCTCTGTGGAGAAGCCTTGGACAAAGCTATGCCTCACTCTATGGATTTGATTACTCCATGATCATGCTGAAAAAAGCTTATTTGTTTTACCAGACCCTCTGTGTGTGTGGACTTATCAGGTGTTTTGTGGGGTTTAATACAGTGACTCTCAACTCAACTTTTTTGCCTGTGACACCTCATTTTGAGACTTAACCTCAGGCTGCAACAAAGACATGTAAAGCATATTAAAGAGCCACAAGAGCAGTTCTATAGTTAAGGCGGCTTGCAATCTCTGTTAAAATCACAAAAATTCTACTTGTTATCAAATCAAGATGATTTTTCTTATCACTGTGACATTTTGTCAAGAGGATTGCTTCAGTGAGGCGTAGAACCTATCCAAATGTCAGACAGATCTATTAAAAAACAGCTGAGTTATACGAGTTTGAGAACCGGAGGTAGAAGTGTTTTTTCTGGTTCTTGCAAATGTCTCTTGTTGACAGAGAAAAGTGTGTTTAAAGTTATATGTCTGGAGTTGTAGAGGTGTCAGAAAATTCAAGTGTGCATTCTAGTCATTTCCTGAGTTTTCATTTTTAAAATCCATTGTGCATTTTTTGAGTTAGGATGTTTTACAGTTCCTGTTATCCGATGGAGAGAGTGAACTTGTGAAGTTATGTCACACATGCACAGAATGCTGGCACAGGTTCAGTGGACTGGCTGGTCCCTCCATTAAGGAGCACCAGAAGGATATTTGCTGCTCTGGAGGCGTCAGGCAAACACCGGTCCCCCCGCACCATCCCGGTGGCATATTTATTCTTAATTATTTTAGGAGTGGTTGATGGGGGTAAGGGCAGGGAAGAGACGCCATTTTGGACATGTGTTTTAAATCCTAGAAAGTCTTGAAAAGTCCCCAAAAGTCCCAGAAATTGACAAAACGTCTTGGACTTTGATGGAAAATGATAGAACATAACTCCTGTCATTTTGCATTAGGGTAGTGGTAGATTTAGTGAGGGTGTTCAAGAACTGGGGTGTGAGGAATTAGGGAGAGAATGTTAGATCCTGGAAGTGGGGGGGGGGGCAGATTCATGACTGTGGCCGTGGTGGGCAGGGAGGGTGGAGGGAGCGTTCATCTCAAGTCTGGGATTACTTTATTCAGCCCCCTAAAATGGCCCCAGAAGAGGCACTGTTGCACTGCAGTGGTGCACAGGGGGGCTGATAATGGCACCTCCGCCCTATACTATCACCTAGTGCACATTCATGGCGTGGAGGTGGGCAGCACAAGAAAGGGTGCTCAGAGGCCACTGTGCGACCTGAAATGGGCAGCACTTTTGACAAGGAGCCGCTGAGACCAGTGGCAGGAACATGTCCACCAGCTGAGCCTCCAGCAGTCATCACCTGTTCCCCCACAGCCTGGTCCAGTAGTGGCACCATCCCTGCCCACTGCCCTAATGCAGATGCCAGAGGGAATTTGGGCTGCACAGGCAGCAACTGATGGGCTGATGGTGGAATAGGATGGGCTTGTCAGAGAGTGACGAGAAAGCACACCCCCTGCGCAGCTACTATTCCCTCCTCCAGGACCAGAAGGCAGCATGGGAGGCCTACTGGGCTTCCCCAGTGGAGCATGAGCAGCTGTTCTGTGCCACAATAGAGGCTGCCAGAGTGCAGGGCATACCCGACCTCCCATCACTACCACCATGCCCAGTCCTGTCAAGTGCACAGCAAGATGAACGTGGCTGAACACACACCCCCACCCCCAATCCCACACACCACCATATTTAATAGTTCTATTTTTATATTTCATTTAATCTGATTTCTGCTAATTAGGTTATAGGTTAAAATAGGCTAGATTAGGCAAATACATTAATTAGGTTATAGGTTTAGATAGGCTAGATTAGGAAAAACAATTTAAATGATTTTTTAAAAAATATATATATTTTTAATTTATATATTCTTGTAGATAGATAGTCAGTCCCCTCATAGACCTTGCTGTGGTTGTGGGAGCTTATGGCCTTTTTAAGCTGTCCATGCGCATGTAAGAGTCCACACCAAAGGTCAATCTATTTATTTTATTTTTTTGCAGGTTGATACTGGAAAGGAACTACAGGCAGGAACTAAGTGGTTAAGAATAAAGTGTGTTTGCTCATGGCTGCCTAGAGGGAGAGCAACAGCAGGGCTTAGTTAGGCTTTCAAATGAAAGGACAAAAAAAATTGTAATTGTCCTGAAAACTGCCAAGTTCACAGTTGGTCAGTGTCTGAACCAATGGCTGGTTCTGGTTCTCAACTGTAAAAAGGAACTAATGCTGTCGCATTTCTTCCTGTTGTGACCATCTGTAAACTAGGGAGAGAGAAGGAGGGGCACGTTCATAGGTAGTAAAATGTCACAGGCAGGGATTTTTAACAGGAGGGAACAGTGAGAAAATGGTACCAGTGAGAAAGTCATACCTGGTCCAGGATACCCCTGGTTTTATTTCCACATACGCATTCCCACCTTCAACCATCCTACCAAGAGGCATGCTAGCAACAAAAGGCCTGGATTGCCAACAGCTGGTCAAGACCTGAAACCCACAAAGGATTATGTGCTCTATATCTTAAATGCTGCCCCTGCTGTCTCTCTTCTGTCTCTCAGAAGCAGGCACAGCGTCTCTTTGTTGAGTTTTATTTATTTAATTGATTGATTAATTGATTAAAATGTGTATGCTGCCCTTCCCAAAGGTTCAGGGTGGCTCACAACAGTAAAAATATTAAAACACATACAAAAATATACAAAATTTATACCATAAAAACTCCCACTTAAGTCGGATTACAACTTAAGATGCTGCTCTTGCATCAATAATGAGGTTGAAAATGTAGAGCACGTTCTTTTTATCTGCCTACATTATGAGAATATAAGAAGTGTTTGGATTCAGTTCCTATTGGGCCCCCGACTTGCATACCCAACTGAGCGAAAGATTGCCATCCTTTTAACTACGCAAGAGCCTAGTGCTCTGAAATCTCTTGCTTTGTTTCTTCTTCTGGCCCTTTAAGAAGGGAAACTCAAATTGCAAAATATGGTGGTAGGGGGTACCGAATATTGGATGGCTGTTTTTATTCACTTTTTAAGATGAGGTATCCTTTTGTCTCTTGTTTGTTAATTTTATTTTATTTATTTATTTATTGTGATGCGCGTGATGGTTCTAATGTTTGTTTGTTTTTTATAGATATTCTGTTTTGTTTATACTGTTCTGGAACATGGCGATAAGCTGAATTCCTTAATAAAACTGAACTAAACTGAACATATTGGGGTGGGGAGGAGCTTACTGTCCCCAGCTTCTATGTTACTCCCTCCCCATTCCCTGCAGAGGAAAAAGACTGAGGCTGAAAGACCAAGGCAAAGTGTGGGTGGATGGAACATAAGTTGTAAGTGAGCACAATACGTGGGACTGCATGATGGCCTTTTTTACACAAGATGGACCCATACATTGACACGCAGATCCGCTGCATGTGCATGCATGGGTGCTACCTATGGCCCTTTTCACATAGACACTCTAACACGGATACAATGGGTGCTACATTTTATTATACATGTTGCAGGGCACTCATTGAACACACCTGCAGCCCTCCAACGTGTATAATAAAATGTAACCCCCATTTTATCAGTGTTAGAGTGTCCGTGTGAAAAGGGCCTTTGAAACACATGGAATGTGGATCACAGTCTGAGGCTAAATTTACAATCTTGGGTTCACAAGTTATTAGCAACCCCAAATATTCAAACCATCAGAAATATCATCAAATGGGCTTAAATGTCATGAGATATTGAAAAGTAATGATATGTGGCTCCTTTTATTTGCCTTTTGGTTTCTGACTTTTTGAAGAGCATGTTTTCAAGTGTTTCTCCACAACCATGAAGGCTAGAAGTTTTTTCTTTTAATTGGAAGCTAAGAATCTCATAATTTTAGGATCAACCGCCTTGAGTAAATCACCAAATATCATAAAACCTGTGACAAAAGTGGGAGAGTTGGCAACTCTGAAACCAGCTTCATGAGGATTTCTCTCTTGATTCTGTTCTAGCCAGCTATTGTCTCACCCCCACGAACATGGCTTCTGGGGACTAGGATTGCCAGATCAAAATTTCAGAAATAAGGGACATAGTGCTGTGGAGTTCTGAATTAAGGGATACCCGTTACATTCTATGGAGTAGTGTGGGGTTCTAAAATAAGGGACAAACCCCCCACCACCACCACCATTATTACGCTCATGTATCCCAGGGACCTCTCCTTCAGTTTCCTGATCTTAAAACATCTAGAATGTTCTGCAGGAATCCACATCAAGTTTTGCAGTGAGGCCAATGCATGGTGGGATGGGCTTTGTGGGAGTTGGAAAGTAGGGAGTCCCATGATCCTTCAACTCAAGAGTTGCCATGTCAAAATGTAACGAATAAGGGATACAGTGTGGTTGTGAAATAAAAGACTCATTATGTTCTGTGGAGCTGTGGGGATCTGAAATAAGGGATTTCTATTACGTTCTATGAACCTGTGAGGTTCTGAAATAAGGGACAAACATTATGTTCTTTGGAACTGTGGGGAACTGTAATAAGGGATGTTCTCTTAAGCAACTGTTTAAAGGACAGAACTGAGAACACTGTGTTCTCAGAATGTTCATCAAATAAGGGACATCTGGCAATCTTCTAACATGGACAGTATGGGAAAGAAAGACACCTTGGTATCCTAGAGCCTGCTGCTTAGTTTCCTTCCTTCAGAGCTGGGGGGGGGGAGGGTTCCCCTCCCAAAAGAGGAAGAAGTGATAATTTGCAAAAAGCTTGGTCAGATTCTGAAATTGTAAATAAAACAGTTGCATGAATCATCCTTTTACAGAAATGAAGAGGAAGGACAGAAAAGGTAGTTGATTGGGAGAAGAAAGTTTTGTTCTACCCGGCTGAATCAGCTCTCTGGATTGGACTGAAAATGAATCACCAGAATATTTCAGTCCATTACCAGCACAAAACACACACAAAAGCCCCAAGCTCAGAAAACCCTAGTTATGTAACTAACCTGGTGGAAAGTAACATTCAACAGCTTCCCCAAAACACAATGTTGTTCAGCTTGATCTGCGACATGTGCCAACTAGTAAGAGCCTGATGGAAATGGAAACTGTGTAGTAATAACAATAACATTGTATCTTGCATTTATGTAGCTCCTTCCAACTCAAGGCGCTTTAGAGCAGCAACTCCCAAATCTTTGTCTGTGTGACCCCATTTTATATGTTATCCTGCCACCCTAGACAGCAGCAAGGTATATCCAACATCCAAGAGCATGATCCTATGTATGTGCAGATGACATGTCCCCACATGGAATCCTGATCCATAGCTAATGAACCAATGGCTCATTAGCTGGTTTTGAATTAGATCAACTGAGCCAGGTTCTCCTTTGCCCTGCAGCTCTGATTATACCAGGCCACAGGAAAAGAGAGTGTCAGGGCGTTTTCAGACAAGGCACTCTCCACCCAGTACCCACCCACTATACATGTTGCTGGGCTACAGTGTTGTTCTATGGGTGCCCTGTAGCATGTAGGTGGGCGGTGGGTGGGTAGTGGGTGGAGAGTGTCTTGTCTGAAAACACCCTAAATGTGGAGGATCTGCTCACTGAGGACTACCCCTCTAGGGAAAAAGGCTTCCCTGGATAGTGTAGTGCTGTCTTTGCTAGCTCTGCTCTGCCCATTCACAGCCCCTAGAGTAGGGTATGTGCAGGGCCATGGTTGGGGGAGGAGAATGGTAGTTGAGTTTGAATGACCCCTAATGGCCGTTACAGGTGAACATAAATTAGAGCTGCTAAAAAGATGCTCTGATTTACACCAAGGTCCAGGCTGGTGCTGGTATAGTACCAGAACATGGCCCCGGTACAATACAGAACATTCTTCTTCCATGCCTGCTGGCAGAAGGAAGGGAAACCTCTGTTCTGGAGGGGATGCGTTATGTTTCTGTTTCTTCTTACTAATTTGCCCCACCTGGCGTGGAAGGGAACTCATGTGAGACCTGCTGCCCCAGTAGGTAAAACTGCCCACAGCTCTCGATTGGCTGAAACCCCTCTCTGCCAGGGATGGGCTGGCCAGGGAGGCTGAAAGCCAATTGCCCCTGACCCTTTCCTCTGACTTCACTTTGTCAATCAGCAGTTGGAGGCAACATGACTGAGCAAGGACCCCACCAGAATGTTTATTGGGGAGAGGTGGGAGCAGGACCACATTGGAAAGGAGTGGGGTCTCTGCAGAGCATTGTGAGTGACATCATGATGCTCTGAAGAGAGCATAGCCATGGGGGCGGGGGCGGGGGAGGTGATATCTTTTCCCCATCGCATTCTGACGTGGCCATGCTCCTTTCCAAAGTGGCCAAACCCTTTACAGAACACTGGGTGTTTGCAGATGGATGGGCTGCTCTGATGCTGGCCATGCCCATGCCAGCCCACTTCACACCTGGATGGCTCGTCTGTCTAAAGGTGCCCTAGCAGATGTGCAGGTGGAGCAGGCTGCGGTGGCACTCTGGAACATCCCGGAATGCCACTGGCAAAGTGGGCCAGCCAAACCCAGGGCACCAGCCCAAATTGGAACAGCTGTCCATCTGATGCACTGACTCACACTGCTGCTCTGCTTCCAGCCGGCTGTTACCTCGGGCAACACCATAGAGTTACAGGTGCCAGCCTAGAGCATCAGGTGATTGCCCACAACTCTATGGTGTGTTTGTGGGGGTCACTGTGTGGGAAAACTGGGAGCCAGGGAACCCGTCGGATCCATCTGATCCTGACCCAGGTGAGGCTGGGAGCAGGTGGGGGTGGGCAGCCCTGCATCTCTCTGAAAACACTTGTTGTGACATCACAGTGCTCTGAAGGAGTGGGGCCCTGGTGGAGTCTGTGAGGGGCATACTCTCCCTTCCCCCTCACCCCCAGCAGCCACACTACTGAGCAAGGCCTGGAGAGGCAGAATGAGGGCCCTAGCCAAGAAGTAGGGTCAGCCACTCATATTATTCTTCCCAAGACCAGTTTCACATCTTCCCCACGCATAGATTTCGGCTGCGGGAAGGAATGTGCAAGCCAGAATATGCATGGGGTTCGGCCGGTCTGAAAGCCCTCCTCCCCACACCCTGGCACAGCTTTGCTGGCAAACACACGCAGAGATGCAGAGATGGATTTCCTGATCTGTATCTCTGCGTGTGTTTGCCAGCAAAGCCACGCGGGGGGAAGAGGCTTTCAGACGGGCTGAACCCCACGCATATTCTGGCTTGCGCATTCCCTCCTGCAGCCAAAATATACATGGGGGTGGGTGGGGGAGGGGAGGTGTGAAAGTGGTCCAAGTCTCTGCCCTTCCCCCAGGGTTCAGCCCCAACATGTAGGCCTCCCAAATCTCAGACTCCTGGGTCTTTTTTTAGCCAGTCTTCCCCTGCTTTATGCTGCTTCCATTCCTATGCTGAACAAAGTTCTGCAGGCAGGAAGAATCAGTCTCGGCATTGAAGAATCGCTTCCATCCACTCCTGAAGCTCAGCTGCTCTGGGGTTGTTTTCCAGGGGTAGCAACGCTACTCACAACTGGACTTCTGGAGTTTAGCATAGAGACTAGTTCACTCCCCATACATAAGATGTTGTAGTGGTTTGACAACAGAGTGGTTCATTGCTGCCGACATTGTAAACAGGTTGCCAATAAAATTGCAAAGAAAAAGTTATTTCAGGCTGGGTAATTAAAAGTGCCTCAGGGAGTTAGGCACCTGACTCCACTGAATTTCCATGGAAATTCCATGAATTTCCAACTCTGTTAGATTCCTTTGACAGTTCCAGCCTAAATAATGTAATAGCAATGGAATGCAAAATGCCTCCATGCCCGGCTATTGCAAAACATTTGGGATCTAACCTTTTGACTAGATTTTGAATTAAAGAATTTACATTTACAGATGTAAAAAACATGAACAGAAAAAGCAGAAAGCAAGGAGGACAGACAGAAAGATAAACTCATGAAGAAATGTTGGCTGCAGCATCTGGAACCCTGCAGTGATATCATTGGCCAAGAATGTCATCCGATCCCAATGTTCATGCGGTTCCTATTAGAGTCAGATCAGGAGACCACCAAAGCTAAAAATATTTCAGCATGCTATTTCAAAAATGGATCAAGTTTTCTTTTTTTCTTCTTCTTACCTTATAAATCAGGCTTATGCAATTTCTGTTACTCAAAATATTTTCTTGTGAAATTACTTGATTACTGGTTAGATTGTAGTCCATGAACCATTATTAAAACTCAGAGCGGAATCTTTTTCTTGAATGGTTTCATAATGGCTTTTTAATTGGCAGTAGGTCATATTCAGCATTTAAACTGAAGTGGTGTCTTTTGGAGATATTGATAAATTAGATCCAAATCTGGTAACTTCAGTGGCGCTACGATGAGCTGCATCAGCTGAGATCTGGCCCAAAAGTGAAGGGTGCGGGGGGGGGGGGAAAGAGAGAGAGAATGCAGGAAACTAGATTAATACAAATTAATCCATATACTATGGGTATTTATTTTCATACATGACGGTGCACCCTGGGCAGGATCTGCCAAACAGGTGGGTCGGGGCCCGGGATGGGTTGGGGGTGGGGCAAGGGTGGGGCCCACATTCCCCCCCTCCCCCCCATGCTGCTGAGTTTGGCCCACCCTCCTTCCTGACTGGCAGGTGTGGCGGCCTATGAGACTGCCACACTCGGCCAGAACAGCCCTGGCCCCAGACTGGGGTCAGGTAGAGTGGGCCATAAAATATGATGGCTTGCTCTACCCCAGTCCGGAGATGTGTTCCACGGGCTGTGGCAGTACCTAACCCAGGCTGTGCCTCGATGATGGGTCTGAGCTGCAGCCCACGCTAAAAACTGTCACTGCCTGAAGAAACTTTGGGTTCGGCCTGGGGACATATGGTGGACTGTTTCAAATGTGACAGGACCATGGGTGCCCACACAGGTCAAAGTGCAGCCACCCATGGTACTGTCACATCTGAAAATACCCTATATCTCATAGTGGAGTCAGTGCACAATGTGAAAGAAGCCTGATCTAACGGGGCCACTATGAGTCCTTGCAGGATCAGGCCCAGAGCAGGACTGGATAAGTCCTCACAGGAATGGCTTCCCCTTGGAACAGGTATTAAGCCCTCCTGGTGTGCTGGAGCAGGGAGGCTGGGTCCAGCAGGCCTGCATGACAGAGCTGTCTAGCCCTGCTCGCCTGCAGAGTGAGCCTACTGAGCGCCACCTCCCCGCTCCACTGTGTCTCCCACCCTGCTGTGAAGCTCAGGCCCTGACTCCCAGTCACAACGCACCCACCTCCAGGAACGCCCCCCACTCCCATAGGGTTGCTACCTCTCCTGGTTTTACCTTGACGTTCCCACTGCCACAACCAATGTTGCTGGCCTCCCCAACCCCCGGCCCTAAGATAGCAGATGTCAGCGGGGCAGAATGTTTGCTGGCCCTCGCCATCTGCCACGCTAGCTGGTCACCTGCCTCGCCTTAACCGTAGATCATGCCCTGCATAAAATGCTGAACTGAGGTCTAGGTGAAGACAGCCAGGGAAAGTCAGCGGCCTGACTCAAGTCCTTGGCCAAAGCCCCCACTGTGTTCTGGGTTCCCTGAGGCCTGGCAGGCAGGGGGACAAACCAGTTGTTAGAAGACAATGAGCAACTTGTCCAGACTGACGAACTGAGAGCCTGGAGAGGAGCTTTGGAATGCTTGTATTGCTCAGGACTCAGCTCAGCTGCAATGAAGTGCTGTGGTGGGAGAAACCAGGTGTTAGTAACTGTTTGAGGTGCAGGTCCTCCATGGAATCACTGGGTGACCAGATCAGTCCATTACACCTGTCTCACAACAGTCTTGCTTCCAGGGCACAGCACTCTTAACAGTCTGGGAGGGCTCTGTTGTTTCTAAAAAATTGAAATCATGCTTAGAAACAAAGACAAAAGATCTGGCAGAACACATGGTGACACCCTTTGGGAATGACATCACCTAGAGCTAGTCAGAAAGCCCCAAGCCTGTCCAGAATTCTGGGGGAGAAACACATGAAACTGAAAGAAAACATGTTCCTTTCCTCATTGGGAGCTGCAGCTGTCAGGCTACAATTTACATCAGTCAATCAACATTCTGTATGCTTAGGGCATGATTATAGCAGGGAAGCTAAGGCCCTGAGCAGGGAGTGGTGCACAGAAGCACTGCTCTGCTGGGTGCACCCAAAGGCACTGTGCCCGAGGCAAGGCAAATGTCTTCAGTACAGCCAGAGCAGCCCCATTGAACCCCAATAATGCAATGCAGGGCTTGCTACCAGCAGCTGCCTCAACTCCACCTGTTGGAGGAAGAGGGGCTGGGTTGGTATGAGGAGGGGAAATGGTCCTACCACTGCCCCTCCCCAAAGCACTGGAGGTGACCAAATCCTGCAGCAGGTAACAACTTTAAGCGCCATGTGAACTCTACCTAGCACGCCCTCGCAGCACCAGCCCCTATCTTGCCTACAGCACATAATAAAGGTGCTGGAGCCTCTGGGTAATAATGCAGTGAAATGTCACTGGCTGTGATCCCATGAACTCTGGCTACACGGGACCCACACGCAGCCGCATTGCTGGCACGTTGTGCCGCGTGCAAGCCATGTGCATGTGCGTGCACGCAGCTTTCACATGGTGATCTACAGACCATGGGATCGCAGCCACTGCCTAAAAAAACCCAACTGCAGGTGCTGAAACAACAATAGAAATGAGCTTAGAGCTGAATCATTTTGAAGAACTTGAAGGGGGTGTACCTAGAGCTACGAGTGCCTGTGTATGTACGTGCAGATTTGCAGCTCAGCTGAACTGCTGCAGGGAGGGCCACTAGAAATCTTTCCTAACAGCCTTGTTACCTCTAGTATTCCCGACCCTGCCCTGTGAGAAACAACTGACCTTTGAGAGTGTAACACTACCCAGATTTTCTTTTCACCTATATATTTCTTTTCACTGGTAAGACGGGTTTCCTCCTTGCTTCTCCCCACAGGGGGCCTGTTACAATTAGCTCAGTGCTGTGGAGTAAGAATCAGATCAGGTGAAATGCAATCAGTGATTTCACAGCATTTGCACAAATAAGCCAACCGGAGGAAATTCCTTCTGCCTGATAGTACGTACATAGCAATGGAAACAAAGTTGTTCAGATGCTTTTTGTATTGGCCCAACTACTACTGTTGGTGAGAATATGCAAACTTTCAAGCCCCATGAGTCCCCTCCTCAGGCATATAATCAGTGAGAGCTATAGATTGAGCAAATGTAGGACAGGACATGTAGGACATTTTAAAACATTGTTTTTAAATGTCTGAAATATTCTTTTCCCAAACGGCTCTCTTACAAGTTAGTGTGTTATAAATACCTGTCCTGCATTTGCTTAGACTATAGTTCTGACTTGTTACATGCCTGAGGAAGGGCCCTTTGTGGCCTAAAAGCCTGATGACTCTCACCAACAGCAGTTGGTTCAATAAGAGATATCACTTGAACTGCTTTGTCTCCATTTCTTACATTTGCGACCAACACAGTAGCCTCCATCTCTAGACCACAATGATACAAAGGGCTTTGCAGTGCGCTACGGCCCAGATTTTCAAAGGTGCTCTTCTGCCCCAATTTACAGGGAGGGGAATGCAAAGGAAAAGAAGAAATACAACAAAGTGGTAGCTATTGATAGTTTAAAAAAAAATTAAAGTTACCTGTAACTGAGACAGTGGCCGTTTTTACATGGACACCCCCACCCACCACTGGGTGTTCGGGCGGATGTTTGATAGGTGGGGGCATCCGTGTAAAAGCTCCGGTGGTGGTGGGGGGGATGGGCGTCCGCCCATGTAAACAGAATGGGTGGTGGGTGTTTGTGCGTGCGTGCTCCAGTGCAACACCCATCTCCACCCATGACCCAACTATCTCCACCCATGGCCCTCCTGAAAATCAGAGGGGGCTCCATGGGTGGAGATGGGTGTGCGTCCATGTGAAAGGACACACTTCCACCCACCGTGCGAGCACACTCATCCCCACCAATCACCCCCGTCTGTGAAAAAACGGCCAGTGATAGCATTTAGAATTGACTGAATGGCAGAGAAACCTATGGCCAAAATAGAGTGTATAGTTCTTGGAGGAAGGGGAGGGAAGGTAGCAATTCAAAAAGGGGAATACAACAAAGTAAATAACAAGTTTCTGTAACTGTGGACAGTGACAGGATTTACAAATTTATGCAGCGGCTTGTGAAGCCTATGTCCAAATTTAGTCTATTATTAGTATCTAGTACAGCTATGAATTTTTGTTCCCAAGCTCACCTTTTAAAAGTGTTGCATAGGTTTTCTTTTAAAGCCAGCCTGGACCAAGAGGTCCTCAACAGAATGATCAGTTTGGGAGAAATGAATGCCAACCATAGAAACTCTGCTCTTGTCCATGATCTTTTTTTCTGTATGATTTCATGTGTTTGTGCAAAGGTTGGTGGGTTTCACCAACATAGTTCCCCTGGGCACATTTGGCGCACTGAATGAGGTATACCAGATTTTTAGATTTGTTGTTGTAGGTTCCTTGTATTCTGAATAAATTTCCATGGGACGTCTTGGCTGTTATTCACAAGCGAGATGTGAAGACATGTTTAGGTCTCTTGTTCTCACAGGGCCTTGTTCCTGTACAGGTTGGGGTGTCGTCCTTGGTGGTGGGGAGCTTGCTCTAGATAATTAGTTGTGAGTGATTGGGAGGTTGTTTGAAAGCCAGGAAAAGGGGTTGAGGGCGGGGGAGTCAGGAAAGATCTCTTTCAGGGTTTGGTCCTCATCCATTATGGGCTGGAGATCTTTGATGATTTTGCATATGGGTTCCAGTTTGGAATGGAAGGTGACAACTAAAGGTGTGTGGGTGTATGGTTCTTTCTTTTTGTATTATAGCTGGTTCTCTCGAGGTATTTGTGTAGTCCATTCTTTTATATGGTCCACTTCTCTGAAGGAGTGTTCTTGTTTGGTGAAAGCAGTTTTTAGTGTGGCAATGTGAGTATCGCAGATCTTCTCATCGGAGCAGACTCTGTGGTATCTGAGGGCTTGGCTATGGATGACTGATTTCTTGGTGTGTTTAGGGCAGTTGCTGGATCTGTGAAGATAACTATGGTGGTCTGTAGGTTTCTTGTATATTGTTGTTTGTAGGGCTCCATCATTTATGCTGAGTCTGACTGTGGTGTCCAGGATATTGATCTTGTTGTAGGAATGTTCCAGTGTAAGTTTAATTGAGGGGTGATGTTTGTTGAAGTTTTGATGAAAATCCAGCAGAGTCCAGGCTTTCAGTCCATATAATAAAGATGTCATCTATATGGCCCTTTTCAAACGAGCTGCTGGAGGCGTCACGGCATGGGGAGGATGGGTGGAGGTCGCAGCAAGTGTGCAGTACGTGGGCGCGTCACACGGATGCCAATTCACCTCCACCCATCTCAATGCACGGAGATACCTTGTTTTCCCCAATGCCTCTATGTGTGGCGATGGGTGAAGATGGGTGGAGTGCAGGAGCACGCAAGCATCCCCACTGGTGGTCAGACGGATGCCACCCCCTGCTCACGCTGTTGCACATGGGGGGGGGGCAGCGTCCGTGTAAAAAGGGCCTATATCTCAGGTACAGGAGAGATTCAGTGGTACATTTTTCTAGGAAAACTTCTTCGAGTTGTCCCATAAAAAGGCTGGCATATTGGGGGACATCTTGGTGCTCATGGCTGTCCCCATGGTTTATAAATAGTTTGTTGTGGAAAGTGAAGTTGTGTGTAAGGATGAAGTGGATAAGTTACCCAATGTACTTGGGGTTGTATGTTTGTGTGTTCCCTGTAGTCCTGGAGGTATCTGAGGCACACTGCAATGTCATCAGTGTAGGTGATATTGGTATATGTTGAAGTGACATCCATGGTTGCCAGAATGGTATTTTGTAGGAAGCGGTTTATGTTGCAAAGCTTACAGAGGAAGTCATTGGTGTGTTGGATGAAGCTGGCCCTTTGCATGGTGAGTGGCTTGAGAATGTTCTCTATGAATCTCTATTTTCCTTCTGTGAGTGTGCCACAGCCGGATATGATGATGGGCTTTCCTGGGTTTCCCTCTTTATGCATTTTAGGAAGCATGTAGAATTTCCTTGGGTTGGGGTTAGTAGGGATGAGGTCAAATAGCCCCTCCTATAGTTTACAGGGACTATACCATCAACTGGAGTTGGTCCAATAAAATATATCACTTTACTACTTTGTCTCCGTTACCTATATTTGTGAACAACACAACAAACCCTCTTTTCTCTACAAATAAGTTCCAGACAGAAATTATGTTTCAGAGTTATTCAGTGGATTGACTGATGCTTGGGGATATGAGTCCTCCAGAAGCAATCAACAAAGTAACCAAGAAGAAGCCAAGCCACTGAGATCAGATCAGGGCCGGTCTTACCATAGGGAGACCTGGGGTGCTGACTGCCACCAGCCCTGCTATTTTCTCCACTTCCGGAGAGCCCGCAGTGGCTCCTGTTTTCACCAGAGCAGGATGTGGGGTCCACAGTTCCTCCCAGCAGAGTCCCAAACATGACCACCTCTAGAGGTCCACAGAGGGTGCCCCCGAAGGAGGTGGGCCACCAGGGGACCCACATTTTATCTTCACCCTTGGCCCCACAAATTATAAGGCCAGCCTTGGATCAGATAAAGGACTCTAGATTCAGCCGACTGGGATTTTCACTTGAGGATCCAAGAATGTTTATTTATTTAATTTATTTATTTATTATATTTGTACCCCGCCCCTCCTGAACACAGCTCGGGGCGGCTTCCAGTCATAAAAACACAACAATATAAAACATTTTAAAAACATATAAAATACCATCAATTATTAAATATTGAGAACCGGGCCAGGGATGCATAAAACAACATAGGGTGTGGGAGATAAAACCCCTACACCCTCCCACCCTCCCCGAAGGCCTGGGCAAACAGCCAGGTCTTACACCTGTGCCGAAATATCAAAAGGCTTGGGGCCAGGCGAGCTTCCTCTGGAAGGGAGTTCCAAAGACGCGGCCCGGCCACCGAGAATGCCCTCTCCATTGTGGCCCCCCGTTTAACACAGGGGAACTCCAAGAAGGCACCCCCGGCAGACCGAAAGAGCCGCTCCGGGGTGCAGAGGGCGAGGCGGTCCCTGAGGTATGAGGGGCCGAGACCGTGAAGGGCTTTGTAAATCAATACCAACGCCTTGAACCTGGCTCGGCATGCTATTGGCAACCAGTGCAGAGCCCGGAGCACCGGTGTTATGTGCTCCTGGCGACCCGTCCCCGAGAGGAGACGGGCCGCCGCATTGTGCACTAGCTGCAGCCTCTGAATCTGACACAAGGGAAGCCCCACGTAGAGCGCATTGCAGTAGTCCAGCCTTGAGGTGACGAAGACATGGATGAGGGAGGCCAGGTTCGGGCCGGAGACGAATGGACGCAGCCTCTGCACCAGATGCAACTGGCGAAAGGCAGCCTTTGCGACTGCCTCCACCTGCCGCTCTAGGCGGAGATCCATGTCCAGCACACACACACCCCAGATTCCGGACCTGTTGAGCTATAGGAGGGCTATTTTGAGTGGAAAACAAAATCTTCTCCTCCCATGGCAGACCTGCACAGCCTGCCCTTCAGTATAGAGTTGTCCTTTGCTGTGTCTTCTACTGTAAATCAATTTTATACCTGGCCAGAGTTACTAGAGGCCCCATCCCCATCACTTCTATGCTCCGTAAAGCTAGGATGGGGAGTGTGGACTGTGTCTTGTTTTTATGAAGGCTCACAGGGAGCCATTTGGGAAGGGCGAGTTAAAAATTGAACTAAACTAACTAATTTCCCCTATTTCTAGTTCCTGGATCTGGTCTCTGGATCCAGTTCCTACCCTCAAGCACTGAAAGACTGTCCAGACCACAGGGCAGAGAAGCAGAGATTAGGGCATGCACACAAGGATAGGTAACAGTCAGATCAATGCCACAGATTGGTGATAAGGACCTTGCTCTTCCTGAGTGCATCCTGTAAAACACCCCCACTGTTACGCAGCCAGCACTTGGAGTTTGTACTAATTTAAAAAGTGGCCCGTGGGAAGGAAAAGGTTTCCAATCCCAGTTATAGAGTGACACTGGTTGTTGAATAATATAGGGTGCTTTTGAATCTAATCCATCTGGCACAATGTTTTCAAGTTTCTGAATTTTCTGCTCCAGCTATTTTCTGCTTGAAATAGCATTATTAAACATGTGCCTTCACCTCGCTCAAGATGTGTTGTTGGTTTTTTGTCATACTTCAGTTAGACAAGTGGGCGACCTTTCCCAGTATGTGTAATTCAAATACCTGATACACGGATGCTTGCAACAGAGGCAGAGAACATGCAAATCATGTACCCTCCACATCCAGCCCTTAGTCACTTTCCTGGGGGAACTTGCTCCTACAAAGCGAGTGTCCCAGAACACACTGTGTGTGTTTGCTTGTTTGCATTCTCTTCTTTCTTTTAATAGCCCCAGGAATGTTACAGGCTTTCTCTTTAAAATGACTCTGCCTTAGAGCAGCTGGATGCTTCTCTTTCCAAATATCAGAGGAGTACAGTCACCCAAACCTCACCTTCTTGCAGCACAAGGCAAAACAGTGAGAAATATGAGTTTCATGGAATCATAGAATATTAGGATCAAAAGGGATGTCAAGGGTCATCTTGTCCAAACTCCAGTGTTTTTTTAAAAAAAACAACTGTTTGTGAGTTTAAAAAATCATAGTAAATTACACAGAAATCCAGAAAATCCAGCAACAATTTGGCTGCCTTTCAGGAGTTACGTATTCATTCAGTATAAGTTGCTTCTTCAAAATTAAAAAAAGTAATATCATGATCAACAATGGGCTAAGCTGAAAACAGTGGCCCCAAAACAAGATAATAGGGCATTTTGGAGATTAGTGGCCAAGGGTACAGAATCATTCCAGGGTCAACTGGAATGTGTGGTTTCGCCCCAGGACTGGGTTCAACACTTCTCTGTATTTATGCGGGCAGGGAAGTTTCTATTTCCGATTATGGTGGCACGTTTAGACAGGACCAGTTGTCATTTTATCATGTGACAGAGGGGAAGTTGGAACGGTTAATATCCTGCCAAAGAAACAACAAGGCTCCAGGTTCTGATGGAATTCCAGTGGAGGTTTATTCCTCGAATCTAGACTGGTGGACTTCGTTGATAGTCCGCTGGTTCAATTGTATTGTTGATTCGGGTATTATACCTAAATCATGGAAGGGGCATATAATTGTCCCTATATTTAAGAAGGGCAACAAGGATATACCTGTCAGGATCCAAGCCCCCACTGGCACCACCACGCCACCCCTGCCGGGGCCCGGGGATCCCCCCGTTGCAGCGGACCCGCCGCCAATACAGCTCACCCCCCGCCAGCGGGAAAACCCTCCTCCCCGCAACAGGGAGCCCCCGGCAGAGAGCCTGCCGGACAAACCCCAGGACGCCGCAAAGCCGCTCCCCGACAGATGCACAGAGGGCGGAGCCACGCCCAAAGCGACCACGCCCCCTACGCTGCGTCGCTCAGCGCGACTCAGCCAACGCCCCACGCTGGGGAATAAAAGCCCGATGCAGGGCTAGAGACAAACGCTGGTGATCGAGCCCTTGTGCCCGTGAGACTGGCCCCCTTGTTGTTCCCGCTTGGAGTGTGAAACCTGTAGCTTGTTGTTCGTCTGCCTGCCTGCCTGCTTGTCTGTCTGCCTGAAGGAGTGAGTGAGGTGCCTGTGTGTGTGAGTGCTTGTGTAATCATCCACGTGAAGGTAAGAGCTTTTCCCCTTTGGTGTCAGGGGAGCACCCCCCCCGGGGGCCTTCCCTGGAGTGCAAGCCCTATCCTGTTTTCCCCCCTGCCTGGGACTCTTGCACCCCCGCTACCCACGAATCTCACCCCCTCGCCCGGGCCCCCTCCTGTACCCGTGTGTGTGTGGCTCCAGTGGCAAACCAGGCATGTGACCACCCAGGTGCCCGATGATGAAACAGGCTGGGGACTAAGCATCCTGCTAGCCCTATTCCACCCTGAGGGCTTGTTTTCCGTGCATAGCCTTGCTGCTCCCCTTCTCCTGGTGAAAGTGCGTGTGTTCCCCCATTTGAATACCTCCCCCAGGGCCACCCCCTGCCCCTGGGGGCCCCCATTCCCCACAATACCAGGTTCATACCGGCTCATCAATCTTTCAAATGTCTCATTGAAAATTTTTGTTAGACATTTATTGTCTCATCTGGATAAATGGATAGAGGATCACAATTCCCTCTCTGAGGCTCAAGCAGGCTTCAGAGAGGGGACATCAACAATTGATCATTTATACACATTTCAATACTTGGTTCACAAGGGGCTCCCTATATGTAGCTTTCATAGATTTGAAGGCAGCATTTGATTCCCTGGACAGAGGACTTTTCTTTGGGCAAAATTGCAAAAGATGGGACCGGATCCCACTCTTTTGAATTTGATCATTGCCCTTCACCAGAACAACTGGGCCCAAGTGCGGTATGGCTCTAGAGGAGAAGGTTACGGAGAGATTCAATATTTGTAAGGGGGTTCGCCAGGGATGTGTTTTGGCCCCTACTTTATTTAATTTATACGTGAACGACATCTTGATAGCCATGCAGAGTCCTGAGTTTCACTCACCATATCTGTTGAGCACCCATATTGGTGTTCTAGCATTTGTAGATGATATTATGGTTCTGGCCAGAACTCCTATTGGACTTCAGAGAGCTTTATTGAAATTCTCAGCCTTGTCCACTCAGAATAAACTTGAGATTAACTATGGAAAGACTAAAATGATAAATTGGGGTAGGCCTGTATACCCCTCCTGGTTTATGGAGTGGGTCAGACTTCAAGTAGCAAAAGAATATCGCTATTTAGGCCTTATGCTTGGATCCGGCTTAAATTGGAAGAAACATTGTAGAGAAATTAAAACCAAGGCACTCTAGTCCTCCCAAGCGATTATAAAATTTCATAATACTTACGCTAGAAGGTCCTTGCTGGATACGATTTATGTCTATAAAACCAAAACTGTTGCACAGCTACTCTATAGCTCTATATGGGGATGGACAGCGGGGATGGACAGCGGGGGATTCTATTAATGTTGCTCAAAATAGATTCCTCCGTCGCCTTCTTGGCCTTCCCCAGGCTATGTCTGCATTTTTTTTAAGGTTGGAGACAGGAATGGCAAATCTGGAAACCACTATAGCCATTAAAACCTTGGGGTATTGGTTCAAGATTTTGGCTACCTCCCTGTTAAACTATCCAAAGCCATGCCTGTTGGAGGATATGGGTAGACCCGTTAATATGCAATCGCCATGACTAAGTTTTGTAAACCAGAATTTGAATAGAATAGGCCTGGGCTATTATACTTATGCTGAGGAAAGAACCTTCACTATGGAAGAAAGAGAGTTGATCTCCCAGAGGCTTAAGGACATATCTTGGCAGGAGGACATGGGCCAAGGCACGATCATCCAGGATGGTATTGTTGTACCCGCTCTGGAGGTTAACTTGGGCATGGAACCATATTTAAAACTGGATTTTGATTGGCAATTACTAAAAGCCTTTTGCAGACTTAGAATGGAACAAATGCCATCAGCCATGACCAGGAGAAGATGGGGAGGGGTGCCTAGAGATCAACAGATATGTCCGTGTGATTGGGGGTGGGTGGAGGACTCGATCCATTATATTTTGGAGTGTCCATGGATGCAAGACCTTAGGGATAGATCTCTCTCCCCCCCCAAGAAGGACTTCCCTTGCCACTATTCTCATAAAGAGAAAGTAATCTGGCTGTTCCTTCAGTCTGATCTTATAACTGTACGGAATCTGGCGATTTTTGCATTGAAACTGGAAGCAAATAGAAACTCCAAGATGTGATTATAGCCTTTGTAATATGATGAACTGTGAACCAATAAGCTGGTATATAATTTAGCAGATTGATTGTAAATCCTCGTTTTTTATCATATTTAAAGTATGGGGGCTGGTCCTCTTTTCAAGGGGGAATTTTGTTTTATGTTGTTGTTTTTAATGTTCTGGTCATGACAATGGTCAATCTAGATTAATAAATTGATTGACTGACACAGCAACTTCCATCTGCGGGAATTCAAAGCAAGTGACGAATTAATGAATTACTATACCTTCAGGATAAGACAGCAAGATTAGCTTTATCTCAGGAGACAGCGTATAAGGGAGTAGAAATGAAGATTCCTGCCATAGGTTCTATCTATCCCTGTAACTTGTAGTATAACCTCAAACTGCGAGTGCCTCAGTTCTCCTTCTCTACATTAAGGATGGTTATTCTGTACTTAGCCAGCTTTATACACCGTGCTTTCAGTTCCTCAGAAGGAGGTTGCTGTCTCAAAGGTTATCTATCCACCTTGCCTGCTGCTTTGATGATCATGTTCAGCCCCTCCCTCCTTTCTCCACTGGTTCCCTCTCCCCCTTTGATATCCAGCACAAACTCCTCTTCTTCGCTTTCGAGGCTCCTCATAACCTGGCCCTCCCCTCTCTCTCTTTCTGCCATCATTTTCCACAATGTTTCCACACAGGAATTTTGTTTCTCCTCTGCTACCATCCTCCCCTGCCCTGGGCCTCCTACTGCCAGAGTTTCTCCACCCCTTCTCCATCCCAGAATACATACATCCTGCTCCCTCCTTCCCAACCTTCAAATCCTTCCTCAAAATCTACCTCTTCCATCAAGTTTTCCCTAGCTCCTCATTTCCACAGATTGTTCACTGATGCTCCTTCTACTGTCCTATCTTTCAGGCTTCCCTTCCTTCTCCTGTAACTATGCACCTTTGACTTCTCACCTCCACAAATGTATCCCTGTCTCTCCCTGTGTTCACCTCTCACTTGTCTCCCCTCCTTTGTCAATCATAGATTGCAAGCCCCTCCGAGAAGGGACCTGTCTCTGATTCATGATTGTTGAGTGTCAGGCATGTTGCTGGCATCATAATCAATCAATCATCATCATCATCATCATCATTTGGAGGTTATAGCACAAAGTTTATATAAAATACATTCCTTATCTAATGCCCAGCTTCTAAAAGCTCCATAGGATCATTCCATCATTATGTTCCCTTTCTTTTGTGAATGTCTCTTACAGCAGAGATCAATTTGAGGCACAAGATAACATAGATCTAATGCTACAAAGGGCCTCTCTTTGTTCCCTGGGTATCTGTGTGGCCTTCCTTACATTATAATCCAAGAACACTTATTCAAGCCTGTTCAGGGAACTTTTGAGACCCATACATCCTGATAGCTGGGGGGCCTTTACTTCCCATCCCCTTCAACGCTATTGCCTAGTGGCTGGCCAAGCCAATTTTAGAGATGCTAGTTGCAATCGTCTCCCATCTCTTGGTATATATATACACCAAACTGTGCTTTCAATCAGTCAGCTTCTGGAGATCATACTGGTACATTATTTACACATATGTTGCTTACAATTATTATTTGGCTCATCCTATTTTAAAGTATATTAAGATTTATTTATTTATAGCACTGCCACTGAGCTTGGGGAGCCTGTACAATTGCAATCTTCCCCCTTCAAAAAAACAAAACAAAAAACTTCTTGGGAAACATATCTCTGTCATAAATATGGGGCGCCCTGGCACGGGGTCGATTAAATGATTTTCCCAGTTTCACACAAGGTAAATGGAACCTGTATGTTCTATGCTGCCGTCAAGTGCCCTTCTCCGTGCACAGGGGGAAGCCTGAGTGGGGTGGATCCAATGGAGACCCGTCCGGTGCACGAAGAAGGAGTAGGGAACAACAGCTGGAGAATTAACCCCCAGGTGTTGACAGGGTCATGTACAAGTTGTTACACCTTGATGACTAAGAGTATCTCATAAAAACAAAGGCTCAATAGTGAATTCACTGGGCAAAGGTTATTCTCCTGTTTATACATTAACAAAACAAGCAGCGCTGCCATAGAGAGCTATGAATGCACCTGAGACTTAGCTGGATGGCTCACTATGTTTAGGTTCATGTTATCGAGGGGAGTCTGTATCTGTACCTGAGAAAAGGAGAGAGCGTCCAAGCCAATTAGATAGACAGATGGACCGATGTAACTTGTAATGGAAAATATGCAAGAGACTTAACTATGCAATCCGTACTGTGGTTATTACTATCATAGGGCAGCATGAGCAGAGATGGGTTTGGCCTTGAACAAACAAGTGTGTTAGGCGGAAGTAAAGGCAAAGCAGAGGAAATGGTGCATTTATTTCCACCTTCAGGCTGGCAGGTTTTGTTTCAGGCACACATCAAAACTCCAACATACATTAAAGTCAAAAGCATGCTGCCCTCTACCCTGCTTTTCTCTTGCTCTGTCAGTAATTGCTCTGCCTCTTCTCAGGCCCTTCCCTGCCACAGGTCTCATAAAATTAGGTGGTTGCCCTTTTTATCCCAAAGGGTGGAGACAGCTGAAATGTTATCATCCCACACAGCACACGCACAAAAGCTCTGTGGGTAGGTAATGTTCACACGTCCCAGCTTGGTGAATGGGTAACGGCCACCCATTAAACTGGGGAGCAGGGTGGGGTGTGAGGGGGGAGAAACTGGAAGGCAGCTGTGGCATTGAGCAAACCCGTCCGCACCACAGTCTCTGCCCCTGGTGGAGGGGGCTCTTTCCTCTCCCGGCCACTTTTGTGGCTCCCATTTGGAGGAGGTCCAATGCAGCGGAAGAAGAAGTCTTACACCCCACACCACACCCCTGCCGCTTGTGTTGTTGCCGGCAGGGATTACAATGGAAGCAAACAGAGCGGGAACCAATAGGAGAAGTAAACTCACAGGGAGTCACTTGTCAGCAAAGACATTTAAGCCTCTGCCTTTTAGACAGCAGCACTTAGAGCAAGAATGGGGAACTTCTTCCCTCCAAGGGGCCACTTTGTAAATGAATACATGCTCTGAGGGACGCATAGAAGTTGGAGTTGGGGATACTAAAGGAGTGTGCTCAGGAAGAGGAGGGTCCAGATCATGGATCTGCTCCCCTCTCCCCACAATCCTTGTGTGCATGCCCTTATCTCTGCTCTCTTAGGCCGTTTTTAGATGAGCGCATGGTGCGCTTGCGCGTCGTTGCCAAAATCCCACGAGACGGGATTAGACGAGATGCTGCCACGAGTCACGCGCACGGGAGGAGGACGCTCAGTCTTTTCCAGCCGCAATCTGACCGGGTCGGCGATCGAGGTGGTCAGATCACGGCCAGAAAAGACTGCGCGTCCCCCTCCCGTGCGCGTGACTCGCGGCAGCGTCTCGTCCATTCCCGTCTCACGGGATTTTGGCAACGACACATGAGCGCACCGCACGCTCATCTAGAAATGGCCTTACTAAGCTCAGTTTTTCCATGCTTAGGGGTAGGAACTGGATCCAGCGGCCAGATCCAGGAAATGGACAGGGACCAAGGATGCAGCCCCACAAGACACCCAGGGAGGCTTGGGCAAATGAGCCGTGGGATGCAAAGGCTTGTGTGTCCACGGGCCACCAGATGTTTGCCTTGCCCCGGGGTGGGGCGAGCATCTGCTGGCTGCACGACATGTCCTCGGAACAATCCAGAGGATGCGTTGCAGAGCAGCCTTACCCCATGTGGGGTAAGGCTCCCCAGGGTGGAGCAAGACCACATGGCCTGGCAAACTTACCCCACCATGTTCGGGACAACTGGGAGCGACGGGCGCTAGCACCTGTTCCTCACAGTCACGTCCCAGCTGGGGTGAGATTCCGTTCCACCTGGGCTGATGTAAGGCGCTGGGGCCCGAGGGGCAGTGGCAGGGCACAACGAGGAAAGGGCCGAAAGCGAAGAGGCCCACAGAGACTAGGGCAAGCCCCCGTGGGGGACCAAGACAAAATACCAGGGGCCCCAACACAGGGGCAAGGCGCAGAGCCTGAGAGCAGGGAAGCCCCGCAGGAGAAAAGGGAGCAGCGAGAGCTGACAGCCACGCCACCAGCTGACCTAGGGGGCGTGGCTTTAGCGCCGCGACGTTCAGCGCGGCTTCGGGAGTGTGGGGGCGGGGCCCGCACTACATAAGGAAGTCAGAGAGAACACAGCGCTGCCGGAGAACAGCAGCGCTGTGAGACTGGCCCCGAGCGATTTGAAGGAGATAGAGCGAGGAGTGAAGCTGAGTAAAAGTGGTGTGGCTGAGTGAGTGAGAGTGGTTGAGGCTAGGGGTGGGAAACCGGTAGAATCCGGTATCCGATAATGCCGGTATTGGGTGTACCGGCATTATCGGATTCGGCCCGGTAATCCGGGCCCGGTACCGGATTCGGGGGTACCGGATTTTTTTGCATTGCAGCCATTTAAAAATGGCTGCAATGTAAAAAAATTTAAATCCCCAGCCAAACAGTTTTTTAAAAGAAAAACCCTCCCCGAGTCCAGGCTGCGCGGGTGGAAGGGGGGACACCCCCCACCCACCCTGCCCAGCCTGGCTTTTTGTT
>QEPC01010928.1:103123-149740 GCA_003113815.1 Sphenodon punctatus
GCTGTGGGGGCTTGGATGAGGTTGAGCCATCTGCAGCTGAATCCTGACAAGACGGAGGTGATGTTGATGGGTGAGGGCCTGGGGGGCCTGGGAGTGGCTGAATCTCCTCTTGTGGGTGGGGGGGGGTTCACCCTCCCATGGTCTCACAGGTACGGAGTCTGGGTGTGCTCCTCGATTCACGGCTCAGCCTGGAATCTCAGGTTGTGGCCATGGCGGGGAGTGTGTTTCGGCAGTTACATCCTGTCTGGCGGCTTTGGCCATATCTCTCAGACTCTGACCTTGTCACTGTCATCCATGCCTTCATCACCTCGAGGCTGGATTGCTGCAATGCGTTCTACATGGGGCTGCCTGAGAAGCTGGTCCAGAGCCTGTAGCTGGTGCAGAATGCCACAGCCCGTCTCCTTACTGGGGTGGGCTGCAGGGAGCACATGACACCTGTGCTCCGGGCTCTGCACTGGCTGCCTATAAAGCACCGGGCTAGGTTCAAGTTGCTGTTTTTGACCTTTAAAGCCCTTCACGGCCTGGGCCCTGCTTATCTGCGGGATCGCTTCACTGGAGGCTCATTTGGCCCCCACCCTCCTGTCGTTTCAACGTCTGTGTAAGACCTGGCTGTTCTGCCAGGCTTTTGGTGAGGTGGGGGGGTGGGGAGGTAGAGTGGGGGGGTAGGGTTTGGGAAGGGAGGGTGAGTTTTATTATTTGTTTTAAAATTTGTTGATTTATTTTTAAATGTTTCATTGTTAAAATTTTGTGTATTGTTCGCTGCCCCGAGCTGCCTTTGGGCAGGAGGGGCAGGATACAAGTTTTAAATAAATAAAATACATACAAATGTTGGCCCTGGATCCGAGGAGAGCAGGTCTATTGGGGGAGTCACAGCTGGGGAAGGATCCTTCCCTGGCTGTGATCGCCCCCCTCTTTAAGTCTCTGCTCCTCTTCTTCCTGCCAGGGAAGGAGAGAAATGGAGATCAAAGCTGGCACGCAGTGGTCCTGAGTCTCGCACCCCAGATGTCAGCCCTGCTGGGCTCCCTCCTGCCTTATCTGGGAGCTGAGTGGAAAGGGAACCAGACAGGGATAGCCCTATGTGTCCTGGGGGACACTCTCCCGCAACTGTCTGTTGGGTACGGACACTCACAGGATCCAAGTGAGCGTCCCACAAACACGCACAGTCTGCACACGAGATTATCATGCTGTTTATTAACACCCATTGTCACTTAATAAAACTGAGTAAAAGCTTCCAGATTTGACTCTGTCCTTTTATTCCAAGCTTAATTTTGAAGTAACCTGCTATGGAACTGATACACTTCCTATATTGTGAAAACAGAACAGGAGTGAACCAACAAGGACTACTACATGATTATTGACTGGTATTACCAATGAACTCTGAACTTTTCCCCCGGTTCATGTGCCACTGATTGATGGGAACTCAATATCACCACACTGCAACAGGAAGTGACACATTAGATGTGGTGCAACGGAAATTTTCCCCAAAGGCTGCACAGTTGTGTTGTTATTTTAGAAGTACAGGTTCACCGTTCACCAGATGATTGCACTATTTTTGCAATATTTAGCCCTTTACTATCCAATTCTCTTTTTTGTTACTGCACTTGTTCTTCCCAAGTAGTCACCTAATAACTTGGACAAATAATATTGAGCCTATAGCACATTCACAAACTGCTCATTTAGAATGCAGTCCTAGGGCGGATTCCGACGTGCATTTAAATCGCACAGAATCCTCGGTGGCATAGTGCGATTTAAAAAACCCCGCACTTCCGGGCTGGTGTGAATGCGCTGAGCGCGCACATTTCCACCTAGCCCGAATGTTTGGAGCGCGGTTTGAAAAGCTGCTCGGAGCAACTTTTCAATATGCGCTCCAAACATTCGGGCTAAGTGGAAATGTGCACGCTCAGCGCATTCACACCAGCCCGAAAGTGCGGGGTTTTTTAAATCGCACTATGCCGCCGAGGATTCTGTGCGATTTAAATGCACGTCGGAATCCGCCCCTAATCTCATTGACCTGGGGTTAGGATCACACCTTTAGCTTCTTTGTTATCCAAAATGTGTATAGTCACATGGGATTGTGTCTATTCCCTGACAGGATAGCTGGTCTTTTTAGAAAATGAAGGATGAATAAAAAATAGCAACTCATGACTGATGTACATTCTTGTTCAGATTTCTGTGGGGAAAAAATAATAATTTGTGCCACAGTGTGTACATCTTGTGCATGTGAAAAACACACACAAATAATTCCCCCCACACACTCACAGAAGAAATTTGAACCAGAATGACTGTCCATTAATCCTGAAGGTTTGACAAATTTTACCACAGATTATCATTTTCCTCTATATGTTTTAATAAGAACATACACTAGTTGTGATTTGTTTTCTGCAAGTAATGAAAAGATCTGGGCCTTGAGCCAGCACCCTTGGGATGATGGCTAGATCTACAGCACTGTCACTGCATTCTGGCTAGGGTCCAGGGTTTCCCTGTAGGGCAGTCCTGTGCTGGTCAAGCCACATCCCCTTAGTCTTCTGCTAGACTCCCACCCAGACCATAGTCCTTAAAGACCCCCTGCACACACGCGCGCACACACGTACACACACACACACACACACACTTTAATTTATTTATTCTCCCATTTATATGCTGCCTCCTCCTGCACAAGCATCTTGGGGCGACTAACAACATTTTAAAAACACATAATATAAAAGTCACCATTTAAGAATAACCCAACATTAAAAATAACCCAACAATAAAAAAAACCCCACCCATCCTGTCTCCTTCAGCAAAGGCCCGGCGGAACAGCCAGGTCTTACACTGTCTATGGAAAGAAGGGAGGTCTGAAGCCAGACGGACCTCTAGCGGGAGGGAGTTCCACAGCTGTGGAGCGGCCACCAAGAACGCCCTCCTCATGGTCAACACCTGGGAAACCCGGGGAACCTCAAGGAGGGTGCCCCCGGCAGACCACAGAGGCTGATCCAGAATCTGGAGGGTGAGGCGGTCCTGCAGATAAGTGGGGCCCAGGCCGTTTAGGGCTTTAAAGGTCAAAACCAACACCTTGAATTGGGCCTGGAAGACTATCGGCAGCCAGTGCAGAGAATGGAGCACTGTGCTTGCGACAACTTGTCCCCTTAAAGAGATGGGATACTGCATTCTGCACCAGCTGCAGGCTCTGGACCATCACCAGGGGTAGCCCCACATAGAGCATGTTACAGTAGTCCAGTCTTGAGGTAATAAAAGTATGGATGATTGTGGCAAGGTCAGAATCAGAGACATACGGCCTATGTCATCGTACCAAATGTAATTGGCAAAATGCACTCTTCACCTCAGCTGCCACCTGGATATCCAGGCGAAGCTGTGGATCCAGGAGCACCCCCAGACTATGGACCTGAAATACCAGGGGAAGACGGACCCCATCAGTGTTGGGGACCATCACTCCCCTGGCTTTCCCCACAACCGTCACCTCTGTCTTGTCGGGATTCAACTTCAAGTGACTTGCCCTCATCCAGTCCCTCACAGCTGACAAACACTGGGTAAGCACCAAGACTGCTGGGCCTGGGTCTGATGAAAAAGAGAGATAATTGGGTGTCATCAGCATATTGATGACACCTTACACCAAACTCTCTGATGATCTCCCCCAAAGGCTGCATATACACATTGAACAGGAGCGGGGATAAGATAGAACCTTGTGGGACTCCACAAGCGAAGACCTGGAAAGAAGATGAACAATCGCCCAGCAGCACACACTGAGTTCTCCCAGCCAGGAAAGAGCAGCACCATTCAAGAACAGTCCCTCCCACTCCAGCCCAGTCCCATAGCCAAGTCACCAACAACTCATGGTCAACGGTATCAAATGCAGCCGAGAGATCTAATAGGATCAACAGGGTCGAACGATCCTGGTTCAACTCTCGGGAGAGGTCATCAACCAAGGCCACAAGTGTAGTCTCTGTGCCATAAGCCAGACTGTGAGGGGTCCAGGAAACTGATCCGGTCCAGAGGCTCCTGAAGCTCATGGGCCACCATGCATTCAATAACCTTCCCTAAAAAGGGAAGGTTAGAGACTGGTCGATAACTGGCCAGGGCGTCAACGTCCAATGATGGCTTTTTGAGCAGGAGCCGCACCACCGCCTCCTTGAGACAATCCAGCACCCTGCCCTCCCTAAGGGAGGTGTTGACTATCCTGGCCAACAATGGCCCTAATGTCTCCCAACTGGCTTTAACCAGCCAGGATGAACATGGATCTAATTCATTCTAAGTGGCTCCAACAGCCCCAAGAACATCCCCTGCATCAGGAGGCAACACACATTGAAATTCATCCCACATAACAGGACAAGATGGGGCTTCAACTGCCTCTGATTCATCCCACTGTTAAAAGTGCAGCATCGAAACCTGGTGAATTTGAGCAATTTTCTTCACAAAAAGTCCACAAACAAGTCACAGCAAGCATTAGATAACTCTGGATCCAGGCAGAGGGAGGCCGGACTTACCAGCCCCCTCACCACCCTGAAAAGCTCAGCCAGACAGGACTTAGCAGACACAATGAGGGCAGTAAAGAAAACCTTCTTTGCTGTCCGCACCGCCATGGCATAGGTACGTAACCAGACTCTGTGTCGCAATTGGTCAACTTCAGTACAAGAACGACGCCACCATTGCTCTAATCGCCGCCCTTCTTGCTTCATCTGCCGCAGCTCCTCCGTATACCACGGGGACCTGCATTGTCAGCAATTCAGGAGCAGATGCCTGGGAGCCATACAGTCGTTTACCTCCATCAACACAGAATTCCAAAAGGTCATGAGGTCATAGAGTAAACGGCCACCGAGATCAGAGGGAATATCTCCCAGAGCATTTTGGAACCTCTCTGGTTCCATAAGCCTCTGGGGGCGAACCAACCAAACTGACTCCGCACCCTCCTGGAGACTGACGTGCACCAGGATACCAGCCTAGAAGAGATAATGATCCTGATTGGCTGCCTGTCAGCTAATAAGGTTGAGCAGCAGCAGGAAGCTTGGGGAAGAATCAGTCACTTCCTGTTCCCCTACTTCCTGTTCCTGTCTGCCTTTGCTCCTGATCTGACTCTGCCCTTGTTTCCAGTCTGTCCTGACCCCAGTCCTGCCCTACTTTTGTCCTGGACCCCAGTTTCACTTGACAAGTACCTACCCAGTGGTGCCTGAATATTAACAGTAGCATCATAACAAATAATAAGCCCCAACATATAGCAGCAAAATAAAGTACACATTTGCAAACTCTGCTTTTGCATTATTTAGCTTGCATTACTTAGCTTGCACTCTAGAAAATGTCGGGGTGAGTTTGTTTCTGAAGCTCAAATTATAACAGGACTGCTTCCTTACTTCCATCTGACAAGTGTATAGAATTTAGCATGTTCTGCTTATGTTACTCTCTAATCTGTTGTGGCTGAGCTGAAACATTCAGGCTGCTTTTAGACGATCCTGCTGACAAGCGGGATCGTTCAGAGGCGGGATCGGGCACCCGCCTTTCTCTCTACACCGGATCTGATGCTCAGAAGAGCATCAGACCCAGAGTAGAGACTCAGTGCGCATGCGACCATGCGCACCCTTCTGCGCATGCGCACTCGGCAAAATAGCCTGGAAGTGTGCCGTGAAGCCGGCACAGCGGCGATCTGCGTTGGACGGGGCAGGATCGCCTGCCCGGTTTGACGCGGGGAAGAGCCAGCTTAATTGTGAGTTGGCAATTTAAACGAGCGCAAAGAAACGCGGCTGATCAAAGGATCAGCTGCGTTTCTTGTCTCGTTTAAAAGCAGCCTCAGTATGTGCCACAGCCCCCGGCTGCGGGGCCGGCGACACTCTCCACCGAGACGGTGGGCTCCCCCCCCCATTGCAGGCACAGTCAGCGGTGCGACTCGCGGTCGATGGGGACCCGGCAGGGCCAGGGGGCGTGGCAATCCAGCCGGTTGCAGGGTAACGCCAGACCCGAGTGACCCCACAGAGCCCCGCCCCTCCACCTCAGCAGAGTCTACGCCGCGGTGCTCTGCACGCATATGAGCACGTCAGGGGGCGGGGCTAGGGGTATAAAACACCAGCACTGTGGCTGACACAACTACGATAATCCAAGCACAGAGACACTAGCCCCAATGCAAGCTAAGAAGTTTTGTCTTTGTCCCTGTTCTTGAACTTGAGTGCGACTGTGGTGTGTTTGAGCCCCCGTGTCTACTCCTTGTGCATGCTTGTAGGAACGTGAGAGCAGAGTGTGGAGCAGCAGACCTCCCCTTCCCTCCCATGGGCTCTTCCCCTCCTCCCTCTCCTGGAGTGACAGCCCTCCATCTCTCCTCCTTGTGCCTGGGCTCCCCATCCCTCCACCTCCCCCTTCCTCATGGCTTGTCCCCTACCCTGTGGACTGCAGCGAGATTGGAGTGGTATTGAGTGGTGGGGGTGTGCTCCTGAGAGTTAATGCTCTGTGCCCAATGAGGATAGCGGCCTGACCTCTTTGAGATCTAGTGGCCACTTCACTATACTGATGGGCTGCTTACCCTCGAGTGTCCTAACAGAGCCAGGTCGGAGCGTGTTTCTTGGCCCTTGGCAGCCAAACCCCAGTGCATGGGTCCCTGTCCTTTCCCTTTCTCCTTCCCTTCCCCCATCCCCATGAAAGTATGGGAACATTACATGAAAGCCAACATATCGGCAAGACATAGTACATTTGTTCGCTGAAAGAAAAAGAAGCCAGTACCACCAAGATACACTGATTAACGGGAACAATTGTGGAAGATTTCCTATTATGCTTATCTGTAAAGGAAAACAGTCAGTAACGCAAAGGAAGTGAGCGCATTTGTTTAAGCTGAAAAGGTCACCCAGAAACTCTTCAATGCTGAAATATAAGCAGCATTTCAGATTTGTCCTTCATTAAAAGTTAAAACTTCTCAACATATCCAGGGAGACGGTACAGGGGTTGCCAGGTCATCATGTGGCTGTGCGAACCAAATTAACCATGATGTGCATACTTCTCCCAACAGTGTCTGCATTTTTGTAAATACATACAAAAATCAGTGTTGCAACATTGTAACGTTTCATCTTTACACACTGATGCAATTCATTCTGTACTGATGCAAGGTCAGGATATCAGTCACCTTCCATTGGTCATCATGAGGATTCAGGACCCCAGCCGAAGTGTGAAACCCTTTATTTGACCTACAAAGTCATTCAGATAGGACACAGGATGGATTACAAAAACTCTTGTGAACTGATTACAAAAACTCTGCCAATATAACGCTACATCCATGATCTCTTCTTCTCCCACTCCCTCCAGCTCCTTGCCCTTACTGAAACTTGGATCTCCCCCCTCCGACTCTGTCACCTCTGCTACCCTCTTCTTTCAGGGTCTCGCCTTTTCTCACCAGCCACACCCCGAAGGCCAGGGTGGTGGCGTGGGCCTCCTCCTCACTAACTCCTGTCAATTCCAACCACTTTCTCCTCCCCTCTCTCTCTCCTTCCCTTCCTTTGAGGCTCATTCTGTGCGCCTCTACTCCCCCCTTCATCTCCGTGTCGCTGTCATCTACCGCCCCCCTGACTCTCTCTCTTCCTTTCTCTCTGAATTTGAGTCCTGGCTCACTTTCTTCCTCTCCGACGATACCCCCACTCTCATCCTCGGTGACTTCAACATTCACGTTGATGTCCCTTCCCAGCCCTCCATCTTTCACTTCCTCTCACTAGCCTCCTCCTTCAACCTCCACCTTTGGACCAATTTCCACACCCACACTAATGGCCATTCTCTTGACCATTAGCGTACATATTAGTCAGGATACGTAGTTTAACATTCCTTGTATGATCCAGCATATAGAATAACCAGCATATTTCTGGTTTGTTGGCTGGGGGACCCCTCCTTTGTGAATATGATAGACCAGGTGCCCAGATTTCCAGATCTGTGTCCTCTTTTTGGTTTTTCTCTTGGATGCGCACTTAGTGGGACAGTTTATCCCAATTGCTTTGAGATCCTTAGCTGAAAATATGCAAAGGAAGGATATAATATACTTATGCAACAGCATCTTCACCATATCTTTGATACATCCACAAGCCCTGAAAAACTCCCAAACACCACTGAACAATATATAGAAAGGTGGTATTAACAGCAGCCTGCTAGGTGGAAAGATAAATACCCAGCACTGATAAGCAATCCATGTGAGAGCACAAGCATATTGTTTTAGCAAGGTGCACGCACAGTACCTGCAGTATGCAACACAATACAGCTACTGGCACAGAGTGTTACAGTATCTCACACAGCTTTATGAGACAGAAGTGAAATGAAAGATGTAGGAGCCTCTGCAAACAGGAACCGATAGCCAGGCAGGCTTGGGAGGATAGAGTTTTAGTCTGGTACTTGTAAAATCCATTAGTGACTCACACTTAGTAAGGGGGAACCAAATTTTATGAGCAAAGTGTCCACTGAGAAAATGCTCCATTCCCAAAGGACGGCAGATGGAAAGACTGAACATTTATCAGCCTTTACATTGAGGAGTGTGGGGGAGCAAAGGCAATTAAAAGATATAAAGTATATGAGGGACCGGATCACAAGAAGGAGTTGAAGCGTCATGGATATGACCTTTTAAAAGTGCAGCCCTGGTCTTTTATAGGAACTAAAGCATGCAAACTGACTTGTCTGGAAGTTCAGTAAAGAGGGTGTTAAAATAATTTAGACTGGTTTGCTGTTACTGAGGTTGCGATCAGGAGCTGTGGCCTGCACACTCCAGTGCAAATTGATGAGAAGTAAGCACTGAGTGAAAGAACTAAGCACGTTATGAAACAGAGACGATGGTGGAATTCAGTCCCCTTCTATAACGTCTAAAGGGTGCAAGGTAAGTTGGTTAGGGGAGTCAAAGCCAGGAAATCATTAGGGGTGAAACTGAGTATATGAAGAAATAGTTAAACTGTCAGGTAACATTTCCTCACTATAAAATCTGCTAGACCAGTGGTTTTTAAAAATTTTTTGCCTATGCTGCTCCATTTTGAGTTTTCAGTGTAATCCTGTGACTCCAGGCAGCAGCAAAGACATGCAAACTCTATCAAATACCAATCAGGATCATGACTCCATCTGTAGATAGTGTGGTTCCTCCTATGGCCTTCTTAACACACAACGTGGGCGCTTCTGTACTAGACTGTTCTGTACAAGACTGTGTAAAAACCTCCCAAAGAAAGTGGTGGAAGCTCCATTGCTTGCATAACTTGTCCAATGGATTGTAGCATAGGAAACAATCTTTGACTGGTCCCTCCTGGGATGCGTGTTCACTGTGTTTTTCCCATTGCCACCAATTGGAAAAACACAGTGAACAAGGGTCCTTCCCTGCGAATAGCCAAGATGCAGAAACAAGCCTTTACATTGATAAGTGCCAACGTCCTAAATCTAAGTCCTAAATCTAAGTGCCAGCGTCCTAAATCAAATAAATCTCCCATTGAAATATATTGAATGTTGTTAGTTACCTCTGCAAAGATCATAGATTTGTCCTGACAATCACTGGCCCGCCCAGTATCTTACTGAACCAATATCAAATGTTATAAACTTTCCTCTTTTGTAAGGTAAGATGTACTTTTATTCTCTAGAGTCCAGAGCTCCCTGTTAGCTCCTGATCATTGCTTTGAGTCTCCTGAAGGGCACCCACCTAAGCCGAATCTCATCTTTCTTGAGTTGTGAGGCTATGTCGCACAGCACTACCAAAGCCCAAACCAAATGACCAGGATCCCCTTTTCCAATTGGCAGCAAAAGAACCAGGGTAACATGGGAGTGTTTAAACGTTGTTTGCTTACAAAGCAATTGAGGGTGTAATCGTTCTTAGCACAACAGTTGTTTTCAGACAGATGGGCCTCCCTGGGGCTGGTCATGCCAGCCCGCTTCACCTCCCAATTGGCCCATCCGTCTAAAGGCGCCCCACCAGATGTTGAAGCAGAGTAGGCTGTGCCTGCTCCGGGGCAGCCGCACCAGTGGTGCTCCAGAGCATCAGACGGGCGGGGACGGGCCGGCCAAACCTGGTTCACTGGCCTGAAGTGGGGCTGCTGGCTGTCTGATGCACAGGCCCACGCTGCAGCTCTGCTTCCAGGTGGCCGTTGCTGCAGGCAACATCATAGAGTTGCGGGCGCCAGCCTAAAGTGTTGGGCAATTGCCTGCCACTCTGTGGTGTGTGTGGGAGGGGGGATGGAGGCTGTGTAGGCAGACCACACGCCTGGGAACTCGCTGGGGATGGGTGTTGTCGGACACCAGGGTGCACCCCCGGAGCAGCTCTAAGTCAGGCTGCCTCCACGTCCGTCTGAAAACACCCAATGAAACAAGCAGCTGAACATGCTATATCTGTTCTAGCTCTCTCATCTGCTTTCCGTGGTCTCCTTCGATGCCCGCAAGTTGAACAGACTTCCTTTTCCCTGCTCCAGTCACTACAGCACCAGTATGGTAGTGTTCTGCCTTTTCCTAAGTAAAGGTGGGAGCCTCCTTAAGTAGGGTTCTCCTTTCCCAGGCACATGCAGTCCTCGCTGTCCACGGTTTAAACTCTCCTGGACCACAAGTATTATCTGTTACCATTAAGCCACTTTCCCCAGCCCCAAATCTCTGGCTGCATCCCCCAGCTCTCCGAGATTATTGTGCCCCACCCAGAAGTGAGCAGAAAAGTCTCTGATTTTTACAGTTAGAGACTTTTCTAATAACCATTATCTAATACCTACAGTTAGATATTAGAAAGTCTGAGCTTTCTAATACTTAAGTTCTCAAACTAAGGGCAGCCCCCTCCCCCAGTGGGGGGTGCAGAAAGTGTCCTGGGGAAGAGGGCAAAACAGGGACCCCAGCTGGCAAACACCTAGCTAGGGAGAATCTCCAAAACAATGGGGTGGGAAGGGGGAAGCTAGTCAACGAACATGGGGAGAAAGAGGGGAAGCAATAGGAGGGCGGGAAGGGTGAGAGGAAGAGAAGGAGCAAGCTGTATGTATTCAATATGTGTGCTGTGGAGAAGGACCTTTATGATAGACAAGTGGAAGAGAGAGTAGTTCAAAAAAGTTTGAGAACCACTATTCTAAGGTAATGGCTTCCACAGTGATGTTCCATCTAATAGGTGTGAACCGACTTTGGCTGGTTACTAGTCAAAGATGTTCTACACCTAGCATGTTGAATATAGACATTCATGGCCCTTTGAACAAGATATAATTTCATATTCCACTTCAATTATATCCCAACCCATTTCAGTCTCTCTGTTTCTACAGAATGTTTCAAGTACAAGGCAAATATGTTCTCTTTTCCCAGAGATTATCATGCCTCTTGGCTCTCTAAAGTTCAGTCATCTGCAACGGCTGATGCTGCCCTAGGTCTGGCGGCGATAAGCATACACATGAGTCATTGGGGTGATGCACGGTAGAAACAAGGACAGCTAGCAGGGTCAATGCCTCGAAGACGGATTCATGTCTCCTATCATTTTCACACAAGCGTAACTCCATGGGTTTCAGTGGAGCGATGCCTGATTTATGCTGGGGCAAATGAGAGGAGATTCAGGCCTTCTATATGGAATAATATTATTTGATGGGTTTGTGTAGCTGTTTTCTTTATTCCCGCTTTTATTTGGCTGCTCTCATTGCTCATCAGCCTTGCTGTTGCCTTCAGTGCCCTGGCTTGGTAAGTGGCATTATGAGATGGCACGCAATGCTGTGCCACTATGCGGCAGAGCACATTGGGGAACTGAATGAGGAGCTCTAGTGAATTTTTTAAAAGTCATCCTTAAAACAAACTAGAAGTGATCTGTTCCCAGTGAGCAGAATACTCTGCTGAAATCCACAGCTTCCCCTTTTTCTAGCCCCTGGTCAACATTTACGGTCAATGCGTCAAGATTTAATTACTTTTACAATCCACTGCAGAAGACCACAGTGCACCCCCTAGCAGACATCAGCTATCCGTTTTGCATAATGGACCCATGAGGCATGCACTTTCTGAATGACTTCCCACTGTACTTCTGTCACCCCCTTGGCAATGCTGTGCTTTTGGGGGGTTAGTGCTTTCCTCAGCATCGTGACATTTCTCAAAGAAAGAGAGAAGGAGCACGATAGCTAATATCATTGACCTGGTCAGCCTAGCCTGGAGATAAAACAGGAAATGACAACAGACATTTCTCATTTACATAAAGCTCCAACCATGACTCACCCTAACGCTTGTAGCTTCAGCATGTTGCTGTCACGAGGCTCCAGATGGTAAGTGTATCATCCGCCAGAAAGATGCTCTCGTGGTGCCCGTCTGACCCAGGTCAACGGCCCAGTTCAGGGAAGTAAGCAAACACCCTGGGGGCAAAATTTCCCTGTGGTTTGGGGAAAGCCGTGTGTGTGTGTGAGACTTTTGTTAGCATTGATGACAGTTATTCATGTAACTTCCTAAGCCAATGTTTTTATATAAACCTCTTGTAGATCCATTCTTGCCTCACTATCCTTTTCTTTATGGGTTTCCTTTCCTTTAAGTGTTTCCCCTATTTGTAGCCCTTTTCATTTTCTCAGGCATTAATTAGCTAATTCTCATGACATTTTACAAATAAAGAAACCTCAACATAGCTACATTAAATGACAAGACTAAGCCCTTTCGGGAAATCCGTGGCAGAGCTAAGAGATGAATGCAAGAATCTTGACATCATGTCCCCATACACATTTATCTACATCAGGGGTGGGGAACCACCGGACCGTGGACCAAATCCAGCCCATGGCTGTTTTTTATTTGGCCCCTTTCCAATTCTTGGAGCTGGCCCATAGATCTAGTCCCTATCCTCAAGCACTGAAGGAGTGAGCTCAGGGGAAGGGAGCAGAGAAGGGCATGCACTCAAGAACAGATGGGTCCATGGCACAAATCCATTATCTGGTTCCTCTTCTTCCTTCCCCCACCTGAGCAAACCCTTTACCCCTGCCCCCAACTCCTATCTGACCCACAGAACTTGTACTAATTTTCAGTGTGGCCCACAAGAGGGAAAAGGTTCCCCACTCCTAAGCTACATAGAGAAAAGCAGCACTCATGTCTTCCTGCAAGACTACACATTCAACTTTGCGATAACTCCACTAAAGTCAAGAATACACTTAGCTCGGTATGCTACGTTCATAATCTTGATTTTATTCTGAGTGTTTTTACTGGCCACACTGAAAATGGGGAATATCCACTGGTGTAAATGGAATTAGAAATCCCTCTGTCTAGTGGCATATGGGGGAGTTTCCATTAAGACTTCAGGGAAGAGTGAGTGAGTGACTAGTGGAGCTACTGGGAAGTCATCAGTCTCATGCATACACCATCTAAAGAGGAACATTTAGGGATGAGGAAAAGGAAACTTAAATAGGGACAATGGCGGTATCGTGCCCCCTGTACACAAGACACTAGAGACAGGCTATTGCAATAACAGGGATCTTTATTTCTAAGGCTCATATAGTGCCTCTGCCATCTTGTTTCTGCCTTTGTATTCCCCTTGTCCGTGGCGTCTCCCCCTGCTGCCTCCTTGTAGACTCTGCAGCAAAGATACAGGGTGAAAACAGACATGACGCTAACCACCCTTTAACCACCCTTGGTGGGTATTTATGCATGTTGCAGGGTTGTATTGGTGCCCTATGCAGCCCTGAAACATGCATAAATAACCACCAAGGGTGGTTAAAGGGTTGTTAGCATCATGTCTGTTTTCACACTTAGTTCAAACTAATTTAGAATTGGAGCTGCATCTACAGTGGCTGCAGCAGGTTTTCCGGTTTCCAATATTGTCATTTGGGAGATGGCGTTCAGTGGCATTCAGGTCATATATTCACCCACTTCCCGCAAGGTAGGTTAATGGAGTTACCTCGGATTCAGTAATGGTGATAGAAGGGTTTTTTATCTTTTCAGGGTTGCTGTGTCAAGCGGAAAAGAAGATAATTTGGATTATTGGGCATAGTTTTGTTAGGGGGGCCAAGAAGAGGACTAAAACTTCGAGTTGGGGTTCGCAGTTCGGTTTCTCCTCGCATGCAGTGGTGGTATGGAAGGGTAAGCGGAGCATGCTTTGGCCCCAGTTCATTCCATTGCTGCTTGGTGNGGTATTTATGCATGTTGCAGGGTTGTATTGGTGCCCTATGCAGCCCTGAAACATGCATAAATAACCACCAAGGGTGGTTAAAGGGTGGTTAGTAGCGTCATGTCTGTTTTCACCCACAGTAACAGCAATCTCTGGGAACAAACTTACAGACTAAAATCAACACGATAACTAGCAACTAGCTGAATAGAGCAAAGGCTGTTAGGTAAGAAAGAACATTAAGGTCAGATATAAAAGATGCGAGGCTGGACCCATTCAGAATCTGGGGGAAGCCCTGATGAACAGAGTGATCCTCTTTGTGAACGGCACACGAAGATCTGCCTACCAGGCTTCCATGACAAGGTTTCTGTAGTGTATACCCTTACCCACTTTAGCAGCTAAGATGATTTATTTATTTTATTTATTTATTTAATATATTTATATCCCGCCCCTCCTGCAAACAGATGATGTAGTAGAATGGGTGCAAACAGATGGATGTGGAGGTAGCCTGCTCCGTGCGTCCACCTGCATGCAGCCTCACCTGGATCCGTTTTAGAAGGACCCGCCGACTGCCCCGGCCCGCCCATGCGGTGCCCCCCCGCACCATCAAGTTGTGGGTGGATCACCTGATGCTCTAGACTGGTACCCACAACTCTATGGTGTTGCCTGGGGCAACAGCTGGCTGAAAGCGGAGCTGCAGTGTGGGTCCACCAAGCAGACAAACAGCAGCTCCACCTCGGGCTGGTGCCCTGGGTTTGGCCGGCCCACTCTGCAGGCCGTGTTCCAGAGCACCGCAAGCAGGGTTGGCCCAGTGCAGGCAGCGCCTGCTCCACTTCCACATCTGGTGGAGCGTTTTTAGACAGTTGAGCCATCTGTGGGCGTAGCAGCTGGCATGGCCAGCACTGGGGCAGCCCATGCGTCTAAAAGCTCCCAATATTCAGCCCTCGTGTGTTTTGTTGGTGTGAAGGATCTCCATTCCTGGCCCATTTGTTTCCTATGGGAACCAATTCAGGGGCCTGATCTGTAAAAAGAAGTCTGAATTCTTCAAGATGCTACTGTTAAAGATTTCTCTGTCTCTCTATCCCAGGGTAGAAGTACGGACACGCTAATCTGTCATGCTGGGATACTGCTGTAACAGATTGCTCACCAAGAGGTTTGCCCAGTAAAATTTACTACTGGGATTCCAACTGGTTAGCCAGAAAACATTGAGCTTGGACTCAGAGAAACAGTAAGCAGATTTAATACAACAAGGATTAAGATAAACAGCATATAATAACCTAGGTATTCAGTTATAGTGAAATTAATGTTCAGGCCTAACAAAAACTATTCCTGACAGTGCTGTCCTCCTTTGATTAATGGTGGTGGGGCCCCACTGTGTCCTGGGTCTCTGTTCTTCTCAGCAGTGTACACACCACTGGCCACTCTGCCAGTTAAGGTCCTCCTCCAGTACGAAAGTACCACACGACTCCTCACTGTTGTTGCTGTATGGTATTTGTCTCGGTTGGGCAGTCCTCTCCTCAGCCCTGTTGTCCTCTATTTGCCTTCACATGCCAGCCGGTAGTCCAAATGAACTCTCTTTAAAAAATAATAAAACAAAAAACAAAAAAAACACCTCTATTCCCCCCCCAACCCACAGCCTGTGTTTTCGCTGGCATTTGATCTAGATTGGAGCGGGGGAAGGAGGGCCAGAAGTCCACATCTAGTAGTGCTGGTCAGCTCTGCTTCACTGCAGCCTAGAGATCAACAAAATGGAACACTCCTAATCCCTAAATCAGGTTCTTTCTCTTCAGAAGTCTGAAGTGCAAGAAAAATATCTGAGAAAGTTCCAGTGAACGTAAAGCAGAGTAAATTCTCTTGGTTTCATTGGATCACTGTGGCCCCAATGAAACTGCTCTGGAGTAAACAGATTGCCACCTGTGTGACAAGGCTCTACACGTGGGGGAACATCTTCCCTCCCAGGAGTCATTTTGAAAACTAGTACAAGCTCCAAGGGCCATCGTCACAGGGTCCCCCACTTAAATGGGGTGTAAGTGTTGTCAGGATGAAGCCCCAGAGTTACACAGCCATCACTTTTGGGGAATCAACAATATCAGTTTGTGTACAGGTCACACTCCATAGACCAGGCATCAACCTCTGGCCAATCTCCACAACATACAGTTCACACATCACTGGTAGCTTAGCCACATACAGTCCCTTGGCTAGCTATCCCACTCTCACATCCAGGTTCTTCTCCTTAGGCCAGTGAACCTCTCCAAGAGCTATAGCCTCCTCTCTGTCCAAGAGCTGACTGTCCTCTTCCACAGCCAGAAGTAGACTGTCTCCCTTTGCTTCCTGCTTGCCTCTCTTTATCCTTCAGGCCACGACCCAAACCTAGCCACTTCCTGTTTGGCAGCCATCTTAGGGAATCCACTTGGCAGGTGCCATTTTGTGGCACAGCCCTGCCGCAGCCATATAGGGGTTGGAGGCGCTCAGGAAGAGAAGGATCCTAGATCATGGATCTGTGCCATGGATCTGTCCACTATCCTTGTATGCAATGCATGCCCTCCTCTCTGTTCTCTTACCCTGAGCTCAGCCTTGCAGCCCTAAGTGGTAGAAACTGAATCCAGGGGCCAGATCCAGGAACTCAAAAAGGGGCAAATAAAAACTAACCATGGACTACATTTGGCCTCCAGGCCTGAGGTTCCCCATCCCTGCTATACATAGTCCTCCATGAACAAGGCATTAACAGTTTCCTCCCATCTCCTAATACAGGGCCTGAGTGAAGATCTGTGTATTGACTTCCTGGGAAACAGAGAGGGAAACCACTGGGGCAGGCAAAGCCAGGTTCACAATCAGGATTCCCACACCAGGCTGGGGGAATTTGCTGTTGCCCTTTCTGTTTTGCTTCCATTGACCTGGTTTGATTTTGGTTTTAAACCTTCTCTTTTAGAATGGCAGCCCACTTGATGACTTACCCTGGGGTTTCTTTCTGACGAGTCAATCCTTTAGCTTGCACATTTGTTTTCTCCCACCTTTTACTCCAGATTCAAACCTCTCTAAGCATCACCATCCAGGACTTGCATGAACCTGTCCCCACTTACAGCTCTCTGCTCTCATTTTCTCCTCCTCCCCTTCCTGCTGTCTACACTCCCCCCAAGCTGCTCTTCTATCTGACCTCATATCTTTCCTCCACTCTTGTCTTGGCCTTCTTCCATGCCACCCACTGTGCTTGGAGCTTGCTTGCTACTTCTCAATCCCATTATTATGTAAAAGCCATTCAAAAGTGCTCACAGATGGGGAGCATGTAGAGTTGCCATCTCTCTGAGTTTTGAGTGACCCAGAGGCTGTTTTTAATATATACATTTAGGATGTTCTAGGGTTTTTGATGTCATTCTGAAGGTGATTGTCTAGATAGTTGAAATGTTAAAAATTGTGATGCTTCCGGCTTGCTTCCGAGTTTTAGAACATTTTTATAAAACACCTTTTTTCAAGGTTTTATTGAAACATTTTAAATGAAGAACATTATACAAGAGTCATTTTTACCATCTGCATAGGTAGAACTTTCTAATCCTTTAGACATCCGGGAACTGTCCTTCCGGGAACTTAATACTCTAATAGAATGTCACAAACATGGTAGTTCAGCCACAGAAACTGGACTAATTATGATGATGACATCATTCCCGACAAGTCAGGTAAGAATGAGTTCGGAATGGTAGAGTGTGTTTGTTTAAAAATAGCCTGAGTCTTGATACTCCAAGGGAAGACCTGATTTCTCTGGATAGTTAATCCGGAGAACTGGGATTCTCCAGGAGCAACAGGAGGTGTTTATGTCACAAAGGGGGAGGGCCTTAGGGATTTTCCCACTGCCTTTCTGATGTGACTCCACGTCTGTGGAGCACTGTGATGTCATGATTCTCTCCAAGTGGTGGAATTATATCAGAAAAGAGTGTGACAGCCCCTATGGCCCATTCCCTCCAGCATAGTTTATTTAATTTATTTATTTATTAAAATTTATATCCCACCCTTCTTGAAGGCTCAGGGCAGTTTACAAAAGCAGAAAACAAAATAAATAAATAAAATAATAATAATATGAAAAATAATAAATAATAATAAACCCTAAAAATCTCTCCCCTCCCCCCAAGCCTCTCCCCCTCCCAATCTCTATCCCCATCTGCCAAAAAAAAAAAAAAGTTTTACACCACCTCCGGAAGCGCGGGTTTTGGCAGACTTCCAGGGGAAGGGAGTTATTATTATTAATAATAAAATTATTATTATTATTATAATAAACTGGCCGATGGTACCCATAACAGGGCGCCCCCAGCCAACCGCAAGGACGGCAATGGAGCATGGAAGGAAAGGCGGTCTTTCAAACCGTTTAGGGCTTTAAAGGTCAAAACCAGCACCTTGAATTGTTCCCGGAAAGCTATAGGAAGCCAGTGTAAATTACAGGTGTAATGTGCTCATGGCGACCCACTCCAGAGAGGAGCTGGGCTGCAGCATTCTGCATCAGCTGCAGCTGCTGAACCAAGGGCAGTCCCACATAGAGCACGTTGCAGTAGTCTAGCTTCGAGGTAATGAAAGCATGGATGATGGTGGCCAGATCCAATTCAGAAAGAAAAGGCCACAGCCTCCTCACCAGATGGAATTGATGAAATGTGCTCCTGGCCACTACTGCAAACTCACAATCCAGGCACAGCAGAGGGTCTAGAAGCACACCAAGGCTGCGAACCTGAGTAACTAGAGGGGGCGGACCCCTCAATAACAGGGGCCCCAATCCCTTCCAAGTCACAAGATCGGCCAACCATCATCACTTCAGTCTTGTCTGGATTCAGCTTCAATCAGATCACTCTAATCCAATCCCCAACAGCAGCCAGGCACCAGGAAAGCACTGAGACTGCAGGACCTGGGTTGGATGAAAAAGAGAGGTAGAGTTGGCTATCATCAGCATATTGATGGCACCTCACTCCAGACCTCTGGATGATCTCTCCCAGCGGCTTCAGAAACACATTGAACAAGAGGGGAGACTAGATGGAACCCTGCGGGACACCACAAGGGTGGCCCCGGAGGGGGACGGCGAGGAATCTCCCATCACCACCCTCTGGGTCCTCCCTGACAGGAATGAACGGAACCACTCAGTCCTGTGGTCCTCAGCCAGGTCCAGCAGATGTGTCCACAACACTTCATGATCAACTGTATCTAAAGCCACTGAAAGAGCTAACATGATCAACAGGGCACAATTGCCTCTTGTCCATATCCAGCTGTAGATCATCGACCAAGGCCACAAGTGCAGTCTCCATGCTATACCCTGGATGAAAACCCAACTGAATTGGGTCCAGAAATCAAAAAGCATTGAGATGAGTCTGAAGCTGCCAGGCAACAACCCATTCAATAACCTTCCCTAAAAATGGAAGGTTAGAGTCAGGGTGATAGCTGGCCAGGGAGTCGGCATCCAAAGATGTTTTTTTAAGCAGGGGCCAGACCATCGCAACTTTAAAGGCATCTAACAACCTAGCCTCCCAATGGGAGGCATTAACAGTCCCCACCAGCAAAGGCCCCAATGTCTCCCGGCTGGTTTTCACCAGCCAGAATGAGAAAGGATCTAATTCACAACTGGTTGTCTGTACTGCTCCAAGTACATCCTCTGTGTTGGTGGTGGATGACACTAATTGAAACTGATCTAACCAAATGGGACAAGGCTGAGCTTCCACAGCCTCAAATTCTGACTCTGCAGTCGAAGTAGCAGCACCCCAAGTTGTGGTGAACATGAACGATTTTATCTGCAAAGTAATTAATACAAGTGTCACAGTGGGCAATAGATGACTCAGGGTCATGGCGAAGACAAACCAGATTAACTGGAATCAAATGTGTCTAGTCTCAGCAAGGCCTGACCTGGGCCCTGTGCTGCCTTAACGGTCCTGTGTCTTATTTCATTGCACCTGAATCTCAGCAGCTGAATTGTAGCTGCGCCACTGAATCTCAGCAGCCAGGGCTATGGAGCACCAGCTTTCAAGCCAATCATGAAGAAGAAGCGGGGGGAAGAGGGTGAGGGGCTCAGTGTATAAGATGCCTCAGAGGATCATACGTGTGCATGTGTGTCTTGTGGCTCTCGGCCTTATGAAGATTCTGATACATAGCTCTACATGGCTTTTGATACGTGGTTCTGGCCAACTTTGGCCAACCCTGACATATAGATTCTGTTGACTGATTAAAATGTTGACCAATTGAAGGAGCCTCATGAATGTACAACTTTCCCAGCAGTTGTGTCTAGGCCTATAAAAGGGTGGGGGGGGAGAGGACAGTTAGAGAAGGGCTCCAGCTCTGAGCAAGACATAGAGGAGACAGTGGCTGTTTTTAAATGAGCATGACTGGGGAGAGGGTCCGTGTGCGCTGAGTGGGATGGGGAGTGGGACTGTGCATGGACAGAACGTGTGTATGTGTGTGTGTGTGAGAGAGAGAGAGAGAACACTGCATTAAGTAGGCTGGGAAGTATGAACAGCTTCTCTGTTTCTGAGGGACCAAGAGGAACCAGGCTTTGAGAAAGCCCCAAGGGAGCTGGCCTCATGGCTGAGACGGAGCCAGGAGATCTGAAGTTTGGCAGCATCAGCAAACATGGGAGGAACCTCTGAGAGCACTTTGGGAAGCCACATGAATGTCTGTGGTCTTCAGAGGAGCCAGGAAGGAATCTATTCAGGGTTGTTGGATTGCTAATTTTCAAGGGGACTTCTTCCTCAAGGCCTTAGCTGCTTTATGGCTTTTGAAAAATTTAATCTAAGTGATTTATCCAAAACAATACAGGAATTGTGTGGCACAGAAAACGTCTTTCTAGAGTTCCAAGCTAGGACTGTAGCTAGCTGCTGGATCATTCCTCCTCTGTGACATTATTTCTCTACTGAAAATGAGAAGGAAGGAAAGAAAAAGGTTGGTTTTAGGTATGTTGATGGGAAATGTTCAGGTATTATGGTGACTGGGCCATATAAAATAAATGAATAAATATAGGGTCTTACTAGTATTATTTATATAGCACTATTAGTGTTCAAAGAGCTTTACAGTCCTTATCTAGTTCACCTTCACAACAACCTGTGAGGTGGGTCATTTTTATTCTCATTTTACAGATGGGAATAATAATGAGAGAGATTCACATGCCCAAGACCACCCAATGAGTTCATGGCTAAGATGGTATTTGAGCCTCTTTGGTCTTCCAGCAGGGTATATGAACACTATTGTCGGTAACCAGTTTAGATTGCGAACACCCATGAGCTCTGTGGTTCGTCGTGCTTGTATAGTGCTGACCACATTTGCAGCCAATAAATAAAATAATAATTAATAATAATAATTAGTCCCATTCTCACCTGAGGTGGAACCTTGTTCCCTCAGAGGTACTCACTCACATGACTTCATCTGTTTACCCTTTGGATAATTTTTTTAACCTTTTCTTTTTGCTTCTTTGAAATGCTTGGATCATTTGTTTCCCTGAATGTCACTTGTGTTTGACACACTCTTTTGGCAGTCAGTGACACGCCTGGTAAAACACAATAGGTTCTCAAGCAAACACACCCTGAAGAACAATGTGTTCACTGAAAACAAAAATACCCACCCGGACACAAGGGCAACACATTCATCGTAATCATAAATGCACAGTGACAAATCACTAACCTATACTCCGTCCTGATACATACCCCCAAGCAAAGGGCTACAATGCAGAAACCAGAAAAATCACAGATACAGAGAAAGGCACATAACTGAACACTGACAGGCACAATGCACTTCACAGGGCGGGACTGCGCATATCTAACCTATGAGTAAGATCTAACTGATCTGAACAGTGACATGCACATACACAGCACATGAATTTACTGATTTAACAGTAAGTGCCCTTGGTCTAGGCAAAATATCTACTCTACATTGCCAGCTCATGCTTGAGTATTAAAAAATCAAAGACAGAGATTGTAATTACTTCTATAGTACAAGCAATGTTCTTTTCAGTTATGCACTCTTTCTGGACGATTATGCTGAGGATTTATGTTAAGGTAGGTGGATTTGTTTGCTTTAGAAAAAAACCCCACTTTGGGATAAGAACAGCCATACTTAACAAGCACCCCTCCGCCTGTTAAAGTCAATGGCAAAATTCCTGTTGAATTTAGCAGTGGAGAATTGTCCTGTGAGTCAGATCAATGGTCTGTCGAACCCTCTATCCTGTCTCTGCCATTTAATTGCCCAGACCCCTGTTTTAGCAGATCTTTCTGTAGTTCTTTGTAGTCTGATTTTGGGGTTCATTATCTTTACTATTTTTGTATCATTTGCAAATTTTGCCACCTCTTTGCTCACCCCTTTTCCCATATCACGATAAAAAGAACCCGCCCCTGTCGGGCGTCATGGACCCCTCAAAACCCAGAGCCCGCTCGCAGACCGCAGAGTACACAAGGAAACCCAGCAGGATGAGGAAGAAAGGGAACCCCAACCAGGGGAGGGGGTCGGGACTGAGCACAGTCACTGGGAAGAACAGGTGAGCCCTGAAATGGGTGGGGACCACACACCAACCCCCCCTCCCCCGGCAAGGACCACCACCTACAGAACCCCCCCAACCCCAAAACAACATGCCAGAAATAGAACAGCTGAGGTGACGGTGGCAGGCGCTAAAGCGCATGGTGGAACCAGGATTGGAGGGCACAGAGAGGAGAGGTGCTGCCCAACAGACACAAAACTGGCCATTAAGCATGGGGCAGGGATGCACAGCCCTATACCACGGCAGGGAAGGGGTGGGTGGGAGGTGAGGGGGAACATACACACACAGGGGTAACTCACGGATCTCCTGGTACACCCTGGCCCCAGCATGAAGCTCAGAAGCTGCCCGCTGGAGCTGACCGGCCATCTCCCCCAGCCGCAGCGCCATCAGAAACACCCTCAGGACCTGACCCCCACAAACCACACCCAAAACACCAGCACCATATAAAGCATGGTTCATGTGAACAGGCAGCCCCCCCCCCAGCATGCCCTGTCAGAGAACAGGAAGAGGGGGGGAATGCCAGGGACAGTGGGGGGGACACAGAAACCCACACAGACAGCGGAGGGGGTATGACCCAGAGGACAGGGTACCAAGGGGCCAAGGCAAAGAGGACCCACTGATAGAAAGCACAAGCACAAGGAGGGGGGAACACACAACAACGGACCCATTCCCTGCCAGACAACAACTCCACACCCACCTGACATGGCCCGCACAGAGGGATACAACAGAGGGAAGGAGAACACAGACACCAGGGAGAACCAAGCAAACCAAACTTTATTCATAAACCAGCTAGAGCAACAGGCTCACATCAAATAACAAACACCAACACTGAGCGGCTACAAGGTGGGGTAGTGGGGCAGATCCGAGCCCTCAGTAGGGTCTGTGACCCCGGACCTGGCTCCAGTGATCCACATGGGCACGGCCCAATAGGTGTACTCACTGCAGCACATGCAGTACCAGCTGGACCACCTCCTCCTGGTCCTCTCGTTAACCATGGCCTGCACTAAAGGGGAGAGGGAGCGCACCAGTAGGGCAGCCCACAGGCTGCAACATCCAGGGAGCCCACACATACGGGGTGGGAGGTGAGGGGGAACATACACACACAGGGGTAACTCACGGATCTCCTGGTACACCCTGGCCCCAGCATGAAGCTCAGAAGCTGCCCGTTGGAGCTGACCGGCCATCTCCCCCAGCCGCAGCGCCATCAGAAACACCCTCAGGACCTGACCCCCACAAACCACACCCAAAACACCAGCACCTAGAGCAGCCAGTGGAATGGACCCACAGACACAGCAGGAGAACAGAGGCAGCTAAACAAGGCTAACATTTATTGGCACAGGGACCTGTAAGATGCTACCCCAGCCAGGAAGAGCAGATGCCAGGGACACGGGGGTAGCACCCCAGGGTGCACAGAAGGAGCAGTACTACTGATTCATGGAGTCCGAGGGGTTCGCAGGCAGACCTGGCAGGAAAGCATCAGTAGTTAGACCCACAGACCGCACCACAGTAGACAGATGGAGAGGTGGATGAGTCACGCAGTGGAACAGAAGCCAGCATCATGGCTGTGGGGGAGCTATACTGCCATTCCATCACTGTGAGAGGGCATCCATGATGGAGGTTGCAGCAATGGCGGGATCATGGTGTGGGTGCTGGGTGCTCGGGGAACATGGGCCCCTGGACAAGGCCCTCCCAGGTGAAGGGGCCCCGGCGGTAGCCATGGGCACACGTATGGGCATCCACCATGAAGTGGGGCAGGAGCGGGTGTCCCGTGGCAGCAGCTGCTCCAACATCCGAACAGCTCAGCACAGTTCTCAGGGCAGCCATCTCCAACTCAGTGGGCAGGAAGGGGCCACCGATATCAGGGGGAAGCAATCCCAGCTCTTCAAGACGGTTCTGGCAATCTGATCGAGGGCGTGCGAAATCATGAGCATAGCAGTTCGCAACATATGGACCACCAGCCTGGAGGGCCGAACCGAAGCCATGATGACTGGCCACTTGGCGAGCAGCAACAAGTTCCTGGGATTCCCATGGCAGCACAATGGCGGGTGGGGGCCCCCAGTCAGGTTGGCATAAGGGCATGAATCCGAGTTCCCTGGCTCACCGTTGGCACTCAAGACCCCCAGAGGGGTGGTCCAACAGCCACATGTAACGGAACAGGAAATTGAAGCCACCACCCACAGAAAGGAGGTCGCTCACCAACAGCTGGACATCGCTGCTCTGCCACAGGATTCCCAGCAGCATGGTGACACATATCGGCCACTCCTCACCATCCCAACAATCGAAGACATGGCCTGTTCCATGTCTGAACATGGTCTGAACAAAGGCAGCGAGCTGGAGAACAACTGAAGTGGATGGTGAGTGGCAGTGTATGAGCTCAGATGGAGCCGAAGTTGTCAGCGTTCAGAAGGGTGACCTTGGCCAGCTGATAGCGGCCTGGCTCAGTGGGCCTGGGAATCTCAAACCCACACACAGGGTGGACACATTCCACTGGCCAGGGCCTGGGGGAGGATGGGATGGGAAACCATCAAGGGGCCGCCGTATCTTGTCACATCGGAGCGGGGTGGCTGCTGACCTGACAACAGCTGTCCCAGAGAATGGGGGCCCCTAGCTGCATACCCCAGGCCCACCATATGGAGTAGGGGCTCGGACAACAAGGGGGGGCATGGTAGGGGTGCGCGGTCTAGGCAATCCAATGGGACAGTACCTGACAGCTACTGAAAGCAGCAGTGTTGGCGTTGCATACTGGTGCCGGGCAGTGCACAGGGGTAGCATCATGGAGACGCCAGACAGGTGTGCATGCCACACCCAGGTTGCTGCACCAACCGCTGAGACTCTGTGACTGATCATCCATCTACAAATGGGAGCTAGGTCGCCTGCAAGGGCGTGGCGTGTTGGTGGTGGTGGTGGTGGTGGTTGTGGAGTGGAGAGGGTTCTGAGAGCGAAAGAGGGAGCGGAGGGAGTGAATCGGGGGCATGTGAAGTGGGTGATTGAGCTGTGTGACAGAGGTAGGGGGTGAGTTTGGGGTGTATGCGTGGCTAGTAGGGGTGGGAAGTTCAGTTCCCCGGTATCCGATACTGCCGGTATTTTGCTGTACCAGCAGTATCGGATTAATCCGGTTATTGGGGGTACCGGTGCTGGTTCCCTTGTGCCGGATTTGTTTACATTGCGGCCATTTAAATGAATGGACGCAATGTAAAAGAAAGAAAGAAAAAAAAAAATTTCCCTCCCCTGTCCAGACTGCGCAGGTGGAAGGGGGGACACCCCCCACCCACCCTGCCCAGCCTGGATTTTTAAAGAATTTTTTTTAGCCGAAGTCCCTGCTAGTGTGAAGCCCGCACCAGCAGGTACTAGGGTGATCCCTGGGGTGGGGGGTGGTTTAACACCCCCCCATCCCAGGGATCATCCTACTCCCCCACCCAGAGATCGCCTACCTTTTGCGCTCTGGGTGGCGGCGGCAGCTGCATGGTGATCTGGCAGCTTCAGCGCTGGCTGGCTTCAGCGCTTGACTAGGCCTTCCGGGGAACTTCCGGGTTTCCCCGGAAGGCCTAGTCAAGCACTGAAGCCAGCCAGCGCTGAAGCCGCCGGACCGCCGTGCCGCCGCCGCCGCCGCTCCCTGGAGCACAAAAGGTAGGCGATCTCTGGGCGGGGGGGTAGGGTGATCCCTGGGATGGGAGGGTGTTAAACCACCCCCACCCCAGGGATCACCCTAGTACCTGCTGGTGTGGGCTTTGGGTCACCGCCGCCGCCGCCACCACGGCAGCGGCCCAGAGCCCACACTAGCAGGGACTTCGACTAAATTTTTTTTTCCAAAAAATCCAGGCTGGGAAGGGTGGGTGGGGGGTGACCCCCCTTCCACCCATGCAGCCTGGACGGGGGAGGGAAAGTGGTTGTGTTTTTTCCCCCATTGATTTCAATGGGGACAGTTCCCCATTGAAATCAATGGGAAAATACCAGTACCGGTATACCGGTTCTAATCCGGTAAACCGGGTTTTTTGGGAACCGGTATCCGGTAAAACTGGTATCCAGTTTTTTGGGTGAAGTCCCACCCCTAGACTGGCTAGTGTGTTGTGTTAGTGTGGAGCATTGCTGTGTGATTGGAGTGTGTGGCCTGGAGTGTGCGCAGAGGGTGATAGAGGTGCATGAGGGTGTGAGACTGTGGGGCATGGGGGGGAGCAATGTTGAGGGCAAGGTGTGTTGCCTGTGGGTGAGAGGGTGTGTGCGAGGGGTGCGATCACAGGGTGGCTAGCTGGTTCAGGGTACCTGTGCACAGGGTGTGTTGGCGGGTTGCGAGCTGGTGGGTGGTCACTGGGTGTGGTGCTGGGTTCACGGGGTGTGGTCCTGGTGGTGGGAGCATGATGCCCATTGTAGGTGCCCCACAAGTGCGAGCTGTTCTAATCGCCATCCTGGCTGCATGCTTCAGTCTCCTGGCACAGGTGTATGAGCAATGGGCCAACCTCCTGTGCCCAGCCCCCTGCTGGTATACCCATGGGTGACGCCGCAGGAAGGCAGCCAACCTGCACTGTGTGGCAACAGTGTGATGGGAACGGAGGTTCAAGGCAGGTGCCAAGCGATAGGGACAGCAGCATCATATCACATCCACCTTATCCTCTCCAGGTTGCCCCACAACATTTATGGCTGTTGGGTGACCCTACCCATGCAACAGCTGGGTTGGATGTGGTCACGGAGCACTGCCTGGTGGGAGAACATACTGGTGACATGGACCGACAAGGAATGGACCGACCACTTCCGGATGACCCGCGCCCTGCTGACCCGGCTTGGAGAGATCCTTGCCCCCCACCGCCTGAGGAACGTTATCAACATGCGGTTCCCATTACCCACTGGGATGCGGGTGGTGATGGCAGTGTGGCGCCTGGCAACCCCCGATTCCTGCCAGAACATCACGGAGCAGTTCAGTGTGGGGCAGTGACCGTGAACAGGGCACTCCATGCTGTATGCAACCTCATTGTTGATCTACTCCTGGAGCAGGTCATCCAGTTACAAGATACGGAGGTGGTGATCCGGGGCATGACTCTGACACTGTCATCCCGGTAACCTTACACCACCCCATCCCCTCCATGCCGGCATCTGGGGCTCTACAGGGTGCAATCCCATCCCTCTCCTCCATCCCATCCTGTGGCTGGCCTCCTATGATTTACGGCATCCCATTGTACTCTTACCTGTGTGTTCTATGTCATCCTGTAAGCTGGTGGTGACCCCCTGTGGTGTGCTCCCACCCCTCCTTGGCTGTAGTTGCAGGGTGAGCCTCCTCCCTGGGTGCAGCCCGAGTCCCAGCAGCCGGTGGGCATCTGTGGCCAGTGCCACGGCCAGGTGTCACCTGCAGCATTCCGTCACCCCTCACGCTGTGAGGGATGACTTGGACCTTTGAGCCGGCCATCCTGGCCCCTTGTTCCTTACCCTGGGCTGTACCCTCCAGGATGCATCAGTGTCATAGGGCACGCATGTGAGCTTCCAGGCCTCCCTACCCCGCAGCTGTTTAACACAGGTTCCCTGGTATTAATCACCACTGTGACTTGCTGCTGGCTCCCTCTCAACACTTGCATCCCCCTGTACAGACTCTATGACAGACAGGGATGTTATATTCTAGAGGTTTATTATGGGACAATTTACAGAGGGTGGGGTTCATTGTTGATGGGGTTTTCCCCATCCCCTCTTTATGGCACCACTGGGGGATGGCTCTCTGCGGGCCTCTGCAGCTGCTGCCCGCTGTGACCATTGGCTGCCTGGCCCGGACTCTTCTTCCTCCACCAGCTGCTCCACTGCTGGGTCTGGTGGTAACTCCTGTGGATGAGACATTTAGCATTAGCAATAGCGGGTACCCATTCCCTGTGCCCCTGTTCTCGTGCTCCTGTAGTTGACCTCCCTGTGCCCATCACCACTTCCCTTGCTACCTTACTCTCCTTTTTTGTGGCCAGGTGGGTACTGTGCCTTGTGTTCCCCCTCCCCCCATGTCGGTTGGCCACTACCTGTTCCCCATGCTTGCCTGAGCATGTGGGGTGGCCCATCTGGGCGGTTGGGTTGCTGGGGTGCTGGGCTGTTCTGGGGTGGCTGGGGGTCTGGGAAGGGGGTCGTGGAGAAGAGGAACCAGGAGTGGGGCTGGCTGGCCAGGAGGCCCCCCTTGGTGTTGCTGGGGGGCTATGGGTGGAGAGGGAAGCCATATGGCCTTGGGTGGGGTAGAGTTGCTGCTGGGGAAACCAGGGTTGGCAGATGCGTTGGGGAGGGGGCACTGGCACCTGGGGGAGGGTGCTGTGGTGTTGCTGTGCTGTCTGCCCTCCTACAGCGGCAGGTGGGCCCATATCGTGCTGGGGGAGGCACCGCAAGGCCTCCAGGGTGTTAGTTATTAATTGCTGGGTCCTCGCGACGGTTCCCTCCAGCGTGACACGGGCCCTCTCCCTCTCCTGTCTGTCGAGCCGCTGCTCGCAGAGGAGGGCAGCAGCTTGGCGCCTGTCCCACAGGTGCTCCGTGCGGGACTGGGTGACCATTTCAGCTATTTGTTCCCAGTCCCTTTTCCCCTCTCCTAGCTGTACCTCCCTGTTGATGACCTGCTCCTCGCTCTGCGAGTCTGCCAGCAGCCTGGTTTCTGTCAGCAGTTCCTTCCCAAGGTCCTCCCTCCTCCGCCGGTTGCAGGCCCACATCTCCTGGTTCCTCTCCGCACTCCCAGCGGTCGCACCCCTGGATGGACCTGGCCGCTCTTCTGTGAATGGCAAGGGAACCTGTGTTTAGCTTGGGGATGGGGACCAGCTCCTGTTTACCTGTTCTGGCTCCTGGGGCTGTGCTGGGATTTACCCCCACCCCCCGGTTGCTCCTTCTTTGTCCTTGGCTCTGTTGGCGTTCTCCCCTTGTGCTTTCACATCCTTATCGGCATGCGGAGGGGGCCCCATCCTTGTTCCCTGTTGTGCCCCTGGCCCCTTTGTGACACCTCACCACCTCCCACCACTGTGCACTTGTCTGTGTGACCCTACCATCAATATCCTGGTCGATGGGCTCTGGGATGGCCTCTGTTTCTCCACCTCCTCCTCAAGGGCCACCTCCTCCTCCTCCTGCACCTCCAGGTCCCCTTGAGCTGCGAGAGCAATAGCGATCTGTCAGTTGTGCATTGCTTCCCAGCTGGGGCCCTGACTGTCATGGGCCGCACCCTCCACCCCCTGTTCCCTGGGAATCATTCTCTTTCCTGGGTTGTATTCCTCCTCCTCCTGGGGGGCATCCCTGGTGTCGATCCACTCCCCATGTGCCCCCTGTCCCTATGGGTTCTGACCCTGTGGGTTTCGGGGGTGCACGCAGAGGGTGATGCTGCCCGTTTTAGTTTCTAGGGTTCCTCTACCAATAGGATGGGGCTGTCAGCTGTCCCCTCCTGCTTCCTGGCTGGCCTCCCCAGGGGTAGTGGACTCCCCCTGCTTCAGGGCTTTGGGCAGGGGGGGTGTTGGTTTTGCCCTCTTTCTGCCCTTGCTGAAGGTGGTGCCATGGATGTGGGAGGCCACGATGTCCCCGTCCATGCAGAAGAGCCGATCCAGCAGGACATGGAACTCCTGTGTGCACATGGCACAGCCGGACTTGAGATTGTTATCCTTGATATGTTTATATCCGCACCTCAAGTCCTTTTCCTGCTGCATGCATTGGGTCACATCCCTATCGTATCCTGATCACTGCATCTCCTGGGCGATGGCTTCATAGACCTGTTTGGTCTTGTAGCTGCACACCAGGTTTTACTGGATCTTTTCACCCACCCACCCCCACACACACGTATGTAGTCCAGGGTCTCATCCCTGGTCCAGGGGTTCCCCTTTTGGGTTCTGCCTATGGGGGGTCGTCCAGCTTTGCTGTGTGGGGCCACCCAGTGGCTGTTGTGGCAGTGGAGCAGGTGGTCTCCTGTTGAGGGAGTGCATCTGGGTGAGCTGTTGTCCTGCTGCACCCCTGTTGTTTCTGTGGGGTGTTCCGGCTTGCCCTCCCCCCCCCACAGGGTTCCCACTGTTTTACCTGACTGCCAGGGTTTGGGTGCTCTCCTGTGTGTGGGGGGGGGCGGGGGGGGGGACCGGTGGATTTGTCAGCTGTCTGTCCGGCGTTTGCTCGGGGCTTGTCTGTGCTCTCCCCGCTCTCCTGTGTGGGTGGGTTCCCCCGATCTTACCTCACTGTCGGATGTGCTCTCCTCCCTGGGCCCCGTGGTTGTGATGCAGGTGCTGCCGGAGCTGCGGTGCCCCCTCTGCTCTGTGTCTGTATGGGAGAGCTCTCAGTTGCCGTCCTGTCCCCACCCCTGATGCTGGATGCCTGGGCCCCCCCTCCCCTGGGTGGTCCAGGGTCCCTCTGCTTACCTTGGCCCTTCCCGCACGTGTCATGGTGCTGGCTCCCTTGGTCTTGTCTAGGGCTTTCCTTCCAGACATGTTGGGAGCCGGCGCACCCATGTCCTCACTCGCTCCTCCTTTGGGGGCTCCCGGCTGGGCATTCGGCCTCTCTCCCGATGGGTGTGTCTGCTTGCGGGCTCCTGTGGGGCCTCTCTAGCCATGTCTCACTGGTTTCGACAGGCCTTTTGTGAGGGTGGGTGTGATTTGACATTTACATGGATGGGTGGGTGTTGAACACCCATCTCCACCCACGGAGCATGCTGGCTCCTTCCCAGATGCTCCGTGGGTGGAGGTGGGTGTTGATGGGTGGGTCACGGGAGCACACCCACCCGATGCCATTCACATGGATGCTCTCCCACCCATCCGATGGGCGTTCATGGGTGTTGGTGGGTGGGTGGCGTTCGTGTAAAAACAGCCACTCTTACCACACGCTTGTTAACACGCTTGAAAAATTCTAATTGATTGGAAAGGCATGACTTCCCTTTACAAAAGCCACATTGATTCTTCCTAAACTGATATTAGTCTACATATTCTTGAAAAGAGCATAAAGACTTTGAGCCATATCAGCTGGTGGAAGTCCAGGATCTGTTGTGTAAAACAGGAACAAAATATGAAGTGTGGCATAAACGGAACCAAGAGTAATAAGATAAAGAAAGGAAAAATGTAGGTCAGGAAAAGTTTCCTGACAATGCAATTTATTGAGCTGTGGAATTAATTCCTAGGGTGGAAACAGAAGTGATCGCCCTGCCATGGCAACCCAGGATGGGAAGTCACAGCGGACACAGTCCGGACGAGCTTGGGCCACTCACCACACGTTCCCATGGCCAGATTGCCAGGAAGGGCAGGGAAATGAAGGAATGTTTGGCTGGCACTGCCCCCACGCTGCGTCCCATGCCCCACCATGACGGACAGCCATGGTGGCCAACGACAAGCACCATGGCAGCTGGTCATGGTGGACTCAATCCAGACTGGGTCATGGCAGGCCTGTCCAGTGGCCACACCACATGTGATAGCCTGCTGTGGCCTGTTTTGCCCTGATAGGGTGGAGGCTAGCCTGGGCTGTGACCTGATGCTAATCCGGGGGTCAGAGCCTGGGCTATCCTCTATCACAGCCTGGGGCAATCCCGGGACAACATCTAGTGGTCCCTCAACAGACGTGGCTCATGGGTCAAAACATGAAAACGCAGACCACAGCAGGCCACCGTCATAACTGTTTTTACCCCAGGGAAGGAGTGGATTCCTCGTTATTTGACACTTTAAAAACCGGACTAAGCAAAACTGTAAAAGATGTACCATAGGTAATCATAGGCTTTTTTTACACGGATGACCCCTCCCCCCACTCGGTGTTTCGGCACCCCCCACAGTGTCTGTGTAAATGACTGGAGGTGGGTGGGGGGATGGGTGTGCGCTGGGTGCACACCTGTGTAAACACCATGGGCGGTGGGTGTTTGTGTGTGCACGCTCCCGACTCACACCCACATATACCCATCACCCACTCATCTCCACCCATGGGGCCCTCCGGAAAACCAGAGGAGGCCCCATGGGTGGCAATGGTGGCCCTCACCTGAGGGCGCCTGGGGCAGTGCTTTGCCCCCGCTCTCCCCCCATCCCCCCCAGTGCCACACTGACTGAGCGCTCTGTCTCTGCCGGCAGCTGAAATTGACATTGGAGCGCTCAGTCAGTGAGCGCTAGCCTCTGGGCGAGTCAGACTGAGGCTGCCGGGCAGACTCCAGAGTCTGGAGTCCCAGAAGGGACAAACTTGAACTGAACGCGAGCTGGGCGGCTCCATGCTTGAACTGTTGAGCATGCACGCCGCAGCACATCTCCCCACCGAGCGCCTCCACTGAACCCTGAAGCCTCACCTGCCTGCCTGGTGCCTGCCTGCCACTGCCTCCAGTCGTGTCCGACTCCTGAGTCCTGCGACGAAACGGGACGCAGAGGCTGGGGGCCTGGGATGAAAGGTGTGGGGGGAGGGTGTGCGAGACTGGGGAATGGGGGGGGAGGGGGGACACCCACCCTCCCCCCCCATTCCCGAGTCTCGCACACCCTTCCCCCACCCCTTCCATCCCAGGCCCCCAGCCTGGGGAGATGAGACACTGGGGAAGGGCGGGTGAGTAAATGTGGGGGGGGGGGGAACTTATTTTAAGCTTGGTGTGCATTGTAGACTGTGTTTTCTTCCATCCGATGTTAACCCTGGGAACTCCTTGCTGCTGGGTTATGCCATGCCACTGGCCTACTGTCCCTCTGGCTCTGCCTACCGTCCCCCTGGCTCCGCCTACCGTCCCCCTGGCTCCGCCCCTAGGCCCGCCGGTCTTACTGCCCCAGTGCCCCTCCAACATCAAAACCCACCAGCTGCCCCTGATGGGCGGGTGGAGATGGGTGTTGCGCAGAAGCACGCACTCACCCACACCCACCGCCCGTGGTGTTTACACAGACGCCTCCACCCGGCGAAACTGGGTGGAGGCATCTTGTGTGAAAAGGACCCATGTTTCAGGGCTGCAGTGTTGCCCTGTACCATGTATAATAAAATGTAACACCCATTTTATCGGTGTTAGAGTGTCTGTGTAAAAAGGGCCATTGAGTACCACTGAGATCCACCATGGTGCAGGATCTGCCATACCTAACCCATCCCACACATATTCTCATCCAGTCTCTTTTTTAAATCCTACCATGATGGAGAATTTACAACTTCTCTAGGCAGCTTGTTCCATTGTCTGACTGTCTTTACAGTCAGGAAGATTTCCCTGAGATTCAGTTTAAACTGCCTTTCTTCATCTTGTACCAATTGCCTCTTGCCCTACCCTCCATAGCAAGGGAGAACATTTGTTCTCCATCTTTTTTATGACAGCCATTCAAAGATTATGTAGATTATCATATTCCCCCCGCCCTTAATCTTCTTTTCTCCAGGCTAAACATACCCAGTTCCTTCAATCTCTTCTCATGTATTTTGTGCACCAAAATTTTGTCGTTGTTACTCTCCTCTATACCCTCTCCAGCTTTTCTATGTCCTTCTTAAAATGGGGCATCCCAAGCTCAACTCAGTAGTCCAGCTGGGGCCTAACCAGGATAAGTAGAGTGGCACAACGATTTCCCATGTTTTGCATAAAATGTTTCTGTTGATGCAGCCGAAGATGGTATTATAGAGCCAAAGAACTATAGGGTTGGACGGGTCATCGAGTCCAACCTCCTTCTTTCATTAGCCTTCTTTGCATCAGCATCACACTAATGGCTCATTTTCAGTCAGTAATCCACCATAACTACTCCTGGATTTTTCTCTGTTGTGCTACTGCTGATCCAGTTGTCTTCCATTTTGTATTCATGCGTTTGTTTTTCTCTGCCTTGTGTATGTTACCTTACATTTGTCCATATTGAATAAGCAGCCTGGGAGAGGGTTTTTTTTTTCTTCAATGCTTGGAAGGGTTCTTCAATGGAAGGGTTCCGCCAAGACCACAGAGAGATGGCTAGAGAGGCCACGCAGGTGGCCCCAAGCAGACATGCCCACCCAGGGAGACGCTGGATGCCCGGCCGGCAGGCATTAAAGGAGAACCAAAACATGACAGCGGTGTGTCGGTTCCCTAAATGTCAGGGCGGAAAGCAACCGACAAGACGAAGGGAGTCAGCGCCGCGACACACACGGGATGGGCCAGGGTAAGCAGAGGGACCCAGGGATGCCCAGGGGAGGGGGGCTGGCCCAACGGGCCGGGGGGGGTGGAGAGGAGGAGGTGGGAAGGATGGGTAAGCACATCTGGCAGTGATGAGAGGAATTGGGAGATGCGGGCTTGGAACTGGAGGAGGAGAGAGGACCTGGGGAGGGAACTGCTGGAGGAAACCAGAAGGTTGGCCGAGGTGCACTCTGAGGAGCTAGCCCTCACCAGGGAGGTGCAACGAGGGGAGTGGGATAGGGACCCAGACATATTAACAGCCATGCTCAACTGGTCCCGCACCGAGCACCTGTGGGACAGGTGCCAGATTGCCATTCTCTACTGTGAAATGCGGCTCAACACAGCCGAGAGGGCGAGGGGCCGTGTTACGCTGGAGGGGACCTCCGCACAGGCCCTTGACCTCATAAGGGAGGCCATGGGGCTCCTGTGGAGGGAACTCCAGCGTGACATGGGCCCTCCAGCCGATTACCACCGGGCCGCCCTCCCACAGGTGCAGGTGCTCCCTCCCCAGCACTTCAGCCAACCCTGGTTTCCCCAGCGGTACACCTTCCCTGGCCTAGTGGACAGGGTTCCACTCCCCCACATAGCCCCACAGCAACAGCCTATGGGGCTGCCCTTCTGGCCTGCTCCCCTCCCGGTTCCTCCACAGCTGCCTCCGAGACCCCTCCGGGAACCATGGCCTCCCCTGATCATCCTGGAACCTCCAGGTGACCAACCGCCCATGCTGGCCACCCCACCAGCTCCGGTAAGCCGGACCACATATCTGTATGCTAAGGGGGCAGGGGGTGGGACGGGAACGCATCGCTACCTGCAGAGGGATGGGCGGAGGGGATGCAGAATGGGGAGCCATGGCAACACCGGAGGCCCACGGAAAGGGATGCGGTGCAGGGGTGCCAGGCCAGAAACCATTGTAACCCTTACCTTATGTTCCAACATCACAGGGTCCAATACCGCAGCCCGGAGCGGAGCAGCCAGTGGACGACGGAGAGCCCAGGCTGTCAGGCCGCCGCTCACAGAGGATGGCAGCAGCGAGAACCTGCAGGGGAACGAGCCCCGGTGGTGCACCAAAGCGGGCACGGGGAAGGCCCCGCAAAAAGTAAACACCCCTCACCCCGTACAGTCACTCTAATGAAACCATGTTGTACCGTACCTCTATGTCATTTGTTTTGTCAAGGGAGCCCCCATGTGTGGGGAGGGGTCATGCAACCTGCAGACGGGGGCATGACATGCGCAGTACAGGAGCAGGAACCATACAGCTCTGCTCTGTTGCGTGGGCAACAACAGACCACCCATGACTGGGTACTTGCCTGCACATGGCTAGCACTATAGCACCACCCATGCTAACAGACAGCCTGGGATGGCCTGAAGCCTGGAGCGTGACACAAGCCATGGCTACAAGCCACTTGGTGACCCCGTGGCGTGGGACACAGGTCACACAGGACTGGGCACCCCTAGTATCCATACAAGAACAGACATGGGAATTGTAGAACATACATATCCTTATTTATTTGGACTGGTTACTCAGTCCGTTGAAGGGGGGGCAGTCAACAGGAAGGGTTAGTTGCCAGCCATCTGGGCAACTATGCGCCTACACAGAGCATCCCAATTCTCCTCGGATATGCGCCAGAATGCCCCACCCTGGACATGTGGATACAGGGGCATGGGACCCTCACGTTGCACCAGTGGGGGGTGGTCAAGGGCAGCTCTGCCAGTCTCACATATATTGTGCAGGATGCAGGCCGCCAATACAAGGATAGGGGTATGCTCTAGATCGGACTGGCTCCTGTTCATGAATAGGCGCCAACGCATCTTGAGCTGGCCAAATGTCCACTCGACCATGCTCTGAGCAGATGATAAGTGTTTGTTGAAGAACCTGTGCTCCAGTTTGCAGGTCACGGGATAGGCTCTCGTGAGCCACAGGCTCAGTGGGTAGACGGGGTCACCAATCACCACCGGAGCCATGGAGACCCCCTCAATCACATGGTACAGGTTGGGGGCAATCTCCCCAATGAACATGAGGGCATAGAAGGGTGAGGCCTGCAGAATGCACGCATCATGGCTCCTCCATGACTGGCTGGTGTACACATCAGTAAACAGGCACCTGGGATCCACAACGGCCTGGAGATTGATGGAGAAAGCCTGCTTCTGGTTCAGAGAGTCCATCTTGGCGTGTGGGGGCTGAATTATTGGGATGTGGGTGCTGTCGATCACCCCTATGCAATGGGGGAAGCCCAGTTCTTCAAAGTTGCGGATCACAACCTCTGGATCTCGGAGCTGTATGACCCACTCGAGCAGCAGCTCCACAATCAGGTCACAGACATCGTGGAGTGCCCCGTTAACAGTTGCGGTCCCACTCCAAACTGCTCCCCAATGCTTCGACAGGAATCGGGGGTTGCCAGCCGCCACACAGCCAAGGCCAATCGCATCCTGGCAGCATTGGATACCACATGTTGGTTGCTTGACTTCGGAGATGTGGATTCAGGAGCTCTCCGAACCAGCTCAACAGGGAGCGGTTCATGCGGAAGTGGTCCGTCCATTCCTCATCCGTCCAGGTAGCCATCATGTTCTCCCACCATTCATTGGTACGTGACCGCATCCAATTAATCTTCCGCGTTGGGACAGGTGGACATCGACAGTGACACAACATAGAGGTTGAGAGGCCACCGGGAAAGGACGATCCGCATGTCCTGGGACACAGCTGTTCTGAACAGGGAATATCGGCGGGCAGCTACCCTCCGTGCCCACTGTAACGATGCTGTTCGGCCCATGTTGGCCACTCTCCTGCGGCGTTCACCATGGTTGTAGAAGTGGGGCCCTGGCAGTAGTAGCTTGGCCCATTGCTAGAACGCCTGGGCCAGGATCATGAAGCAGGAGGCCAAGACCATTAACAGGATGGCCCTCTCCTCTGACGTCTCATCAACTGGCAGCATGGTACCACAAACAACACACACACACACAAGGGGAACCCACCACCTGCACCAGAGATGGATCACCGCGGAGCTACCCTACTAGGTGGTACGTGAGAGGATGGCTTGGCCCAGGCCCAGCGCAGCTGTGCAAGTGCCCCCCTCTAAGCTTCCGGGCTGTCACCAGCCCTTGCACCAAGCTACCACCCGGTTGCGACCTGTGCCTCCAACCCCCATGGCCTGTGTGCCCTGCACACCTACATCATGCCTCCCACGTCCCCTGTCAATCACTGGCTGTCCCAGAGTAATGGGGACACCTGGAACGGGCAAACCACACAACACACCCACCTCCCCTGTGCGCTGCATGTACACCCGCAACTGGACAACAACAACAATGATCTATCTGCTCTCCGTCATGATCACCTCTCATACACCGCACCCAAACCACCTCTCTCCCAACCCCACGCCCAGGCACTGGAACAGGCCCACATATGTACTCTGGCTGACTGTGCTGTGTGCCCAATGATTGGTGGAGTACCATGGGTGTGTTCTGCACACCTGATTGGGATCCCCCCTCGCCGGCCTGCCAGCACATCCCCCTCCAGCACGGACTGCCTGAATGCCTGGGTGCTAGGGCCAGAGTGAGGCTGCAATGTGGGCCTGGATGCCTACCTCCCCCCCGTGCCCGTGCCATGCCCCCGTGAGACCGCTGGGCAGGAGGCATCCGCACAGGCCCTCAATCTGTCACAGCAAGCGAAGGCCATGGCATTGTGCTGCTGTGTTCTATCAAGATATGCTGCATGGAGTGCCTCATTAGCTCCCTGCTAGAGGCAGCCATGGTCTTGGTGATCTGTCATCACTAGTGCTGGAATGCTCCCACCTGGTGCGTGGGTCACGGATTCACAGGGCCTAGCAGCCGTGCGACTATCAGCTGTGTATGGCCTCACCCCGGCTAGAGCTGTCGGCTCCTCACGCATCACTCATTCACAGCCGCTCTCCATAGGGCCCCAGTGCAAAACAGCAAGCGATCCTTGTAACTGTCATGACAGGGTGTGGAACAGGCCCCGAGGCCAGTGGTGGTGCAAGGGAGGAGTGGTTGCCCTGTGCCAACATGCTGCTGGGAACGCTCTGGCAGAGCTGCGATGTCCAGCTGCTGCTGAGCAACCCCCTATTGGTGGCAGATGCATTCAGTCTCCTGTCATGGTACATGTGGGTGATGGGCCATCCATTCGGGGGTCCGGCTTGCTGTCAGCATGCTAAGGAGCTTGGTTTCACCCTCCTTCATGATCCCCTTTGGGGGCAGTCAACCGCTGTTGTTGTGCCATGGACCGCAAGGAGATCACAGCTGTTTGCCTGGTGGCTGCATGTCTGGAGTATGGACTGGCCCTCCAGGCCAGGGGGGGGTCTCTATCTTGCTACCAACTACAGCGGCATCCTACTGCGTGCCTGTGGCATATCCCATCCACGATCGAACTGCCAGGCCCTTCTTGGGGAGCTGGGCCTGCTACCCACCAATATTGGTGGACCACTACTGACCGGGACCCCTACTGCATTGGAACTGGGCACCCTGAGATCGGTGATGAACCTACCGGATGTCAGGGCTGCAGCTGGCATGGGGAACCACCTCCTGCCCCGTTTCATGGTGGATGTGCATATGCGTTCCCGGGGATTCCACAGGGGCCTATTCGCCTGGAAGGGTCTTGTCCCAGGTCAGATGTTTCAGGGGCACCCTCCAGCCTCTCCCTGAGCTGGACAGGCTGAATGGCTGCTCTGTAACAGTGTATCAGCCGTGACTGTACTGTGGCCTGCCTCCCCCTGGGCATCGCTGCTCCGGCCCACAGTACTGTACGACCCTGTGGTCAGATGCCCCTTCTGCCGGACCTCATTGCTGCTTCTGGACACTCCCGCCCCCATCCCTGTAGCGTTCATGAGTGCCTCCATCCCTGTTGGAGTCATTGCAGCGGTGGGCCATAGTGATGGTTGGGTGGACTGCCCATGGGCCCATGCTCACCTGTTCACCGGCTTCTGTTCACCTGTACCCCCCCTTTCACCCTATATGTGATAAAGTTCTTGCCTGTGGCTTTGACTTCTAGCATACTTTTGTGTCACTGTGCCAGTCTGATTGCCCCTCCCTTGGCTGCAGCCTTTTCCATTTGTGGTTCAGTGTGATCGGGGTCTGGGGGGTTCCTGTTCGGGATCAGTGGGGCTGTCCGGTAGCAACCTGTGATGCGTGATGCATTCCCCTGGGGGCTCCTTGATGGATCGGGGGTTCAGCCAGTTGGGTGGTGGGGGCCCAATGCATCCTGTTATGAGCCCTGCCCTTCATATGCCGGTGGCTACCTGCTGTCCCACGACCCTGTGTGGGCACCTGTCCTCTGGGCAGCCCCCTGATATTCCCTGTGGAGGTATTGTCAACTACCAAGGTGGCTTGGCTGGCCTGTCATGGTGTGCGTTTGGCACTTGTGTTCAGGTGCTGTCCCATGGCGTTGCTGTCTGTTGTGCTCCATTAGGTGGGGGGGCAGTGGGTGTGGGCCCCAACTCCTCCCTAGCAGCTACAGTTGCCCTGGTGGCCATGGCACGCACGTAATGGGATGTCAGGCAGGGATACCCATTGGTGGGGCTCCTCACCAGGGCCGCCCCACCTTCCACCGCTCCTGGCGCCTCCTGTTGCTTCCCACCATCTGCACTGTTGGCGATGGATGGGCGCCAGGGGAGACGACCGGCTGACTGTGAGTGTGGGCTGTTTACGGGCCATCTGTTGTCCATCTGTGTTCCTCCTTGATAAGAGCGGGTGGGGTGCTGGCATGGGTGTACCGGGGTCACTGCGTGGGTTGTGCGTGATGTGTGCTTAATGACCCCTGCTGACCCGCACCTTTTCCGTGTACCCTCTCCCCTTCTCCCTCTACCTTCTAGCTACTCTGGTTGTCTTCCTGGCCATTCTCCACCTGGCACAGATGGCCGGCCAGCTCCAGCGTGTGGCCTCAGAGTTCCATGCTGGGGCGCGGGTCTATGAAGAGCTAAGTGAGTGTGCTGCGTGTGTTCGGGGCCCACTCCCTGGGTGTCTGTTCAGTGTTCCACATTGTTGGGGCCCTTGTCCCGTCCTGATGGCACCTTCCCCCTCTCCCTTAGTTTAGGCAATGATTGCGGAGCGGACATGGGAACAGGAGGAGGTTATGCAGCTGCTGCTGCACCTCCTGGAGAGGATGCACCGGCTCAACCGCGTCCAGGCAGATCGTTGGAGCCAGGTACGGGGCTGGCGTCCCTATTGAGGGCGCGGACCCGCCCCACTGACCAGCTCTCAGTGCTGCCTCCCCACCTCCCTTGAACCTTATCCCTGTCCCCCTCTGTTCCCCCTCATTATTAAAGTTGCTTTGCCCTCTTCTCCAGTTGTGTGTCGTGGTTTTCCCTTTGGCCTGGTCTCCTGTGTGGGCGCCTCTTGGTGGTTGTGGCATGGTTGCCTGGCAGGGACTGGTTATCTCGTGCCCCCCTAAGCCCTCTTCCAGTGTTTGTGCTGCAGCTCTGTCGTATCCTTTGGGTGTGACTCTGGTTTCCCTGGCCTGGGGTTTCTGTGGCCTCTCGACTGCCCGTCTTAGCTTCCTTCTGTTCCCCTCTGGCCCGGTCTCGTTCCCCCCTTCCCCTGTGGTCCCTTGGGCCAGGGGTCCATCCCTTTGGCTGCTGTCCTGGTACCATGCCCCCTTCCTGCCCTTGCGATGGTCCCCCGCTTCACCCCCACACATCAGTTGTTGGTATGTGGAGAGNGGTTTCCCTGGCCTGGGGTTTCTGTGGCCTCTCGACTGCCCGTCTTAGCTTCCTTCTGTTCCCCTCTGGCCCGGTCTCGTTCCCCCCTTCCCCTTGTGGCCCTTGGGCCAGGGGCCCTTCCTGCCCTTGCGATGGTCCCCCGCTTCACCCCCACACATCAGTTGTTGGTATGTGGAGAGCTGTGGCGGCTTTGCTGGCAGTTGGTGTGGTCTCTCTCCCCACCCCCCCATCGTTCCCTGCCAGCTCAGCTGTGCTGTGGGCTTCCGTCTCTGCCGCCATGACCGCCTGTGTCCTGTTCCTGGCTCATTTTCTGGGGGCTTGGGATGGTGTGTGCGGGACCTCTGCTGGGGGGTTGGGTGTTTGTGTTGGGGTCCCCTGCTGCCTCGGGCCTCTGCCTTCCTCCTCTGTGCCCCTTCCCGCCCCCTCCTCCCACTGGGGTCCCCCGCCTCCTTCACCATGCAGCCCTTCCCTGTGTGGTTGTGGTCGCAGTTGTGGGTGGGTGGGTTGTGCTTTGTGGGGGTTCGTGGCACCCGGCTGTCTGGCCTCTGTCACGGGGCTGGCCGGGGTCTGCTACTGTGTGTCTCCTGTCATCCCTGCTCCATCCTACCCTGCCCGCATGGGCCTGGCGGTTTCAGGGCGGAGCTCAGTGCTGTGGCTTCATCTGCCCTCAGTCCGCCATGTTGTCTCGTCGCTGTGCTGGGCGGGCCTTCCCCGCCGTTTGGTGTCTCAGGTGTCTGTGTAAATGTCATGGGTGTTTGCTCGGTGTTTCCCGGAGTGGGTGTTTGGCTGTCGGGTGTGTGCTGGCCCCTCCCCTTCCATCCCACAACCCCCCGTGGCACCATCCGTGTAAATGTTTCCAGGCTCGGCGCAGCCGGGTGTTCGCTGGGTGTGCTTCTCCATCCATCTCCACCCACCAGGCCGGCGCCGGTGTCCATATAAAAAAGGCCTATTTTGATTACTCAATATTTAAAGGAATAGTGGTTTTATCCCTTGGGAAACTTTGGAAATGAATAGGATCCACCACTGTGCCAGGGCGGATCATAACCAGTCCCCTGCTCTGCGGTTGAAATGGAGCAGCATTGACTCTAGCTAGGAAGAGATGATGACCTCATCTTAGATACAAGACCCTCCTACTATTTCTCCTATTATATCCCGACCTTTCATTGGTGAGACATGGATTAGGAATCCAGATACAGTCACCAGCAATTTATTTAACTGTTAGAAAGTGATCAGGAATGTGTTACTTTTTTGCAATGAGAGGATCTCCCAATTGGCTTGAAAACTCAGCCCATTTGTGGTCTTAGTCAAGTCACTTCTCTTCCTCATTTTCTCCCTCTGTAAAATGGTGATGATGACAGTTAACTGCCTACTTCAAAGGAGTATTGCTGTGAATAAGAATCAGTCAGTGTCAGGAAACTGCTTTGACTAAAGGCACATAGTACATAGATCTTAATACGTAGCATAATATATTCCTTTCTAAGTGAAAAAAATATATTCCTTTCTAATGAAATATTCCTTAATATACTCCTTTCTAAGTGAAATATTCCTTAATATATTCCTTGCTTATTCCAACACTGATTATGCTACAGTCACCCCATTTAAACTCTTGCTTTTAGTGTTCATTCTAACATGCAGCATGATCTAAGATGCCGCACCCAACTGGACTGCAGTCAAATTCCTGTTCTTATCTCAAGCTTTCTAGAAGTTTTATGTAATTAAACAATGTGATGACGAGGGTCTTATCTCAGGGCAATGGCTTCTTTTGTGCCTTGGCAGAACAAGAAGTGAGACCAACCGGGCTGGGACATTATCTTGGCACGTGGGACAATTTCTTCAGACTCAGACCTTCCTTATTATTACCAATGAAAACTTCCCAGTGCTGTGGTGTTTTCTTGGTTTTGCAGATATAACTATCTTTTCAGGATGTCTTAGGCCCTGATTACATTGCACTTTTAAGTGAGTTTGTAACCAGTTGGTAATTTGCTTGGTACAAACTTGAGAACATACTGGGTCAGACCAATGGTCCATCTAGCTCAGCATCCTGTCTCTGACGGTGGCCATCGTCAGTTATTTCACAAGAGGGCACAACAGGCCATAATGGAGTGATCCATCCCCTGTTATTTACTCCCAGGTTCTGACCATCAGAGATTACATCCCCACAAACAGCTTGTCTAATAGCCATGTAGGGAACTATTCTCTAACAACTTATCCAATCCTTTAAAAAACTTAATTACACTACTGGCCTTAACAACCAAGTGAAAAAGTACTTCCTTTTGGGTTTGTTTTTTTTTAAATCTGCTGCCAGTTAGTTTCATAGTGTCCCTTAGTTCTACTATTGTTTGAGAGAGTAAATAACAGCTCCCTATTTACTCGTTCCACACCACTCATGATTTTGTAAACTTCTGTCATATCTCCCAGTCATCTTTTTTCCAAGTGGAAGAGCCCTAATCTATTGATGGCCTCTCTTCATATGAAAGCCATTCCATACCTTTGATCTTTTTGTTGCTCTTCTCTGCACCTTTTCTAGTTCTGCTATAACTTTTTTGATGGTTCATGTCCCTACACAATATGGCTAATACTATGGGCACAACCCTTCACCATTACCTTAAAGGCCCAGAAACTTGCCCTCCTTTGCCCCATCGGGGTGGTGGAACAGTTAGGTTGGTCCACCCCCGCAGACTAACAGATCTAATAGGATTCCAGAACTTTTTAGAGTATTAATCTGCTGAGCTTGATGGCCTCTGTTGATGGCCTGGTCAATTTGTGGTATACTGACTCAGGCGATCGACACGGTAGGACCCAAGTCTCCCTGACATACAGAGGACCTAAGGCTGCTAAATTGGGATAATAGGTGGTTATGGGCCAATTCTAAGCCCTGCGGACACACGTATGGGTCACTCGTGATGCACATGCACATGCAACCTGCATGCATCCCCACTATGGGGACTGTGGTGCATGCAAAAAACATGCAGAAACCACGTGGAACTCATGTGTTCAGATGTGCATGTTCACACCCATGCCGAAGTCGCATGTGTGGGGGTTCTGGATCATGCCCTTAGAGCGCAAGTGGTGCTTGACTTGTACCAAAACCGGCTAACTGTGGCATAGATTGTTTTTGAAGGATTATGCCGCAGCTGTAGCAGTCACAAAGAAAGCTTTCTTCTCTGCTGCCATAGCATCTGCAAAGTGCTGTCCAGTGAAGCACTTCCAGTTGGTGAATGGCCTGCTGAATGTCTTCACCTGGAGTTAGAGTCCTTAGTTGCCCACTGTAATGAATTTGTTATCTACTTTGCAGACAAAGTTCCTCGTACTGGGCATGATTTGGAAACTGCTAGTTTGGATGCAGAGTCAGAGTTTGGTGTTGGGGAGGCTCAGGGCACTTTCACACCTGCTCCAATGGGTCCTTAGAAGCTCGGGAGAGGGGATGCACATGCAAAGCAGGAGCATCATTGTTCAGGTGTGAATGCCCTGAGGCGGGTGACTGAAGCTTCACCAGGAAAGGGGAGGGGAGGAAAGTGAGGAAGCCATGGAGAGGAAATGGAAATATGGTGATGGGGGCTGGGTCCTCGCACCCATCATTCCACCCAATTCCCCATCATTTCAGCTGCTCCCAGTGTCCTGTCCTCTCCCCCAACATTCCACCCAGTCCTGCATCATTCTAGCTGCTCCTGGTGGCTTCACACCTGTCACCTCTCATTCCAGCCACTCCCGGTAGTCTCATATCCATCATTCAGTCCAGCCCCCCCCCCCCGCCTAATTCTAATGCTCTGAATGACCTCTTACCTGTCATTCCACCAGCTCCCTGGACACCTCCCCGTCTTTCCATTTCTTCTACATGGCTTCCTCATTTCCCCCCCTCCTGGCCTGTTTTAGTCCCTCCTACCCCACACATTCTTTGGCACATCAGATCCTCTCCCAATCCCTTTGTTTCAGTCAAGCATCTGCCATTGGATTGGTTTACTGCCCATTAAGGGCTACAGGCATTTCCAAAGCCCCATTACTTCCAATTGGAATTCATGTTGTCCTTGTGCCTTTCCAGTACACCTGGCTGGGCAGGGCCGGCCTTACCATATATGGGGTCCAGGGAGGGGAACAAAGGTGGGGTCCTATTCTTCCTAGCTGAGCTTCCTAGGGGAGTGCCCCCGGATCAGGGGGCACTCCCCGGCTCTGTCTAGGGGCAGCGTGCTACCTGGGCCTGGGCTCGAGGATGGGCGGAGGGGCACTCCCCTCCGCCCATCCCCAAGCCTGAGCCATCGGATTACTTACCTGATCTGCTGCTGCCACCACCACCAGCCTGGGCCCCGCGCTGGGCTTGGCGCCTCAGGTGGGGTAGGCACCGCGGCAGCAGATTAAATCTGCCGCTGCACTGTCCGCCACCGGACATTCCACTGCCTGGCTGTCTTGGCCAGGGGAAATGAGGGAGAGGCAGAGGCCCTGCTTCGCCCACATTTTCCCTGGCTGAGAGGCTGACAGGCGGGGGGGCACCCACGGAGTGAGGGGGAGGGGCCTCTGCTTCTCCCTCACTTCCACCGGAAGTGAGGGAGAAGCAGAGGCCCCCGCCTCTCCCTCACACTGCTGGCCCCTTCCGCTGCCTGACTGTTTCGGCCAGGGGAAATGAGGGAGAGGCAGAGGCCCCACCTCTTCCTCATTTCCCCTGGCCGAGACTGACAGGCAGTGGAGTATGGGAGAGGTGGGGTGTCTGCCTCTCCCTCACTCCAGCTGGCCCCCCGCCCCTCCGCTGCCTGTCAGTTGGAGTTGGCCGGGGTCCCCGCGCTCGGGGTCCCCAGCTCCCGGCCACTGTCAAGCTGGGAGCTGGAGACCCTGAGTGCGGGGCCCCCCAGGAGCAGGACCTGGGGCGACCGCCCCAAGGCAGGGCCGACCCTGCTGCTGGGGAGTTTTCTAGGCAACTGGAGCAGCTAGTCAATGAGTTTCCCAGTTAGCTCCAGCTCTGTCCTGTCCATAACATGCAAAAAAACAAACAAACACCGTGCTGCTTATGACAGCTACAGGAGCCTCTGAGCTGCTGCAGAGGCTGCTGTAGTTGTCACTGAACTTGTTCTCCCTTCGGGGACCCACCCACTCCGCTGGGAGAGGGAGTGGGTCCTCGAAGGGACAAAAAGGCTGCTGCTCAGCTGCCCAGACAGCATTTTCCTATGGAAAACGCCATTTGGGTGGCTGAACTCCTCCGTCCACAGCACGTATGGGACGTGCTGTGGAGGGAGGGGCTAGCCTTTCCATTGCACTCAATGGGCGCAATGGAAGATCTCGCCAGGGCGGTCGCGCTGACAGCCCTGGTGAGATAGCTTGACTCGGGGACCTGAGGAAGGGAGCAGCGCGCATGCGCGCTTTCTCCCCTGCCTCAGTCCCCCAAGAGTCTCAGTCTGCGCCACGCGCCAGTTCCTGCTGCCGCTCCCGCTGCCATTGCTGCTTCCCCCATCCGCCGCTCAGAGCGGGGGGGGGGGGGGGG
>QEPC01010928.1:149840-184844 GCA_003113815.1 Sphenodon punctatus
CCTGGGAACTCCTTGCTGCTGTGTTTTGCCAGTGTTTTCTGTGTTTCCCTGTGTTTTGGGTTTATACATTATTTATTTTAAGCTTGATGTGCATGTAGACTGTGTTTTCTTCCATTCAATGTTAACGCTGGGAACTCCTTGCTGCTGTGTTTTGCCAGTGTTTTATAGGTTTCCCTGTGTTTTGGGTTTATACATTATTTATTTTAAACTTGATGTGTATGTAGACTGTTTTCTTCCATCCGATGTTAATCCTGGGAACTCCTTGCTGCTGTGTTTTGCCAGTGTTTTCTGTGTTTCCCTGTGTTTTGAATTTGTACATTATTTATTTTAAGCTTGACGTGCATGTAGACTGTGTTTTCTTCCATTCAATGTTAACCCTGGGAACTCCTTGCTGCTGGGTTATGCCATGCCACTAGCCTACCGTTGCCCTGGCTCTGCCTACCATTACCCTGGCTCCGCCCACCAGCTCGCCGACCTTACTGCCCCTCCAAAGGTGTGGAGCAAGGGGTTGCAGGGGTGAGCAACAGCAAGACTGGTGTCCGGGAGCGAGTTGTACAGCCTGTGTGCTCCCGCCTAGCCGGTACGGGAGTCCTGCTACAGAACAGACAAGCCCCGTGGAGCTGGATCAGTGGGGACTGACAGAGTGTTAATTGTGCTCACCTGGAAAGTGGATGGACCAGCGTGCATCCCCGCCTGGCTGATTATAAAGTTAAGACTTGCGCCTTGCTCTGGCGCCGACGGGTGTCACGCACAAGGGCATCGCGTGCAAGGGCGCGCCCTTGTGCGCGCAGCCTTAAGCGAGCTGCCGGGGCGGCCGGGTGAGCTGCTACATCTGCTTTTCCTCTACCTCCTAGTTCGTATATTTAGTCACGAGGAGCGGGCCAAAACTTTCTGTTTGTATGCCTCTGTTCCCTAAGAGCCTCAAACAGCAGAGGCTGGAAAACTTTTAACCTCAGCAAGGTCAGGAGGAAGGGCTAATACAACTGCCCCCCCCTATTACAACAAGTAATTTTTTCCAGCCCCTTGAGATGCTTCCTGAGTCAATCTCCGCCCTCACAGAAGTACTTCAGAGGGGGAATTTGTTACCTAAGGAGCTTGTTGAGCCAGCCAGTCCCCCCGAATCTGAACTAAAGAGGGTCGAACTCCCCGAGGGTGAAAGGCTGGCTATTTTCTTGACTGATCATGTCCTCCTGACAGCAGAGACTCTCCAGTTTATGTTTGTTAAAATGTCAGATTTGCAGGCTAGAATGGACACAATGATGGGGCTATTACAGGTGGCTGGCCAGCCAGGAGAAGCTGGAGTTGTTAAAGGCCCACAGAGGTTGCCCCTGGTGTCTGCTAGGGCTCCCCCAGGTGTGCCCCCGTCCGGGCACGTTTTTGACCCGCCATTAGTGCAGCCTGGTCGGGCCCTTTCAGTTCTCCCTGTAGAGTCTTTACAGATACCGTGGAGCATTTTGGGTTGCTGACAACCTCCCTTATTTTTACTATTGCTCCTTTGCATGGCCGCTGAGCCCCATTCTGGGGAACTCCCTTGGATGTGGTCGAACACCTTAGGCTGTTTTTTAGGAAGGCGGTGATCACCAGGAGAGATGATATTGCGGTTGATGCTATGTTAAACTCGATCGACAGACAGCTGATTCTGGTTACCTTTACCTCCCCTAAGTTACCCTCTCTTATCTTAGCCCACAAAGCTAGGTTTGAGGACCGGGCCATCTTTATTAGTCGAGTATTTCAGGGGCCCCCCCTCGTTTGGCTAGGGGGAGCCTTCAGGAGTCACCGGTCAGGGCCTAAGAGGTAGGGGAAGGACAGGCTATTGATCTACCTCCACTACCTCCCACATTGCAGGAGAAGCCTAGGGATACGGTGGGTCATAGCTTCCCTTCGACAAGAGGGCAGAAAACGTCAGTACTCTCTGCTACTTATTTTCCTGGGGCGTTGGCAAAACAAAGTATACATAGTTCACCTGGCCCGGTTGAGCGAATTCCTAGAAGAGGGGAGGATGTGTCCTCTCCTTCTACTAAGGCAGTCCAATCCCGCACCAGTTCACGCCTCTCTACTGCCCTCGCAGGCATGTTTTTTACAACGTTTAGAGGCTTTATATGTTCAGCTGGGGGAGCTAAAATCTGGGCCGCTTAAGGCGGTACTAGCGGATGATCCCCCCCCGACCGATATTTAAATCACAATTTGCCTCAGTATCGGTAGTTGGTAGAATCTTCTATTCATTCCTCTACTTGGCTCCCCTCACAGGGGTCCAATACGGAAATGGGGGCATTGCTGGGGGACGAGTGCCCTTTTACACCAGAGGTTACCCCTAATCCAAAGGGGTCTTTCCCTCAAGTACCCCATTTTTTCCAGGGGTCCCCCCAGTCCAGCCACAAGTCGGTTTCGGACTCGCAGTGTGGACCCTGTAACTAAGTACAAGAGGTATCACAGGTGGGGCCACTCCTCCCCAGGACCTCAGTGCTAGCAGGATCATTTTCCCAGGGTGTCCCTGCGGGCTTGCCACCCGACCGTAAGAAAGCGCTCAGTGCAACTTCTCTCCCCTCAGTGGGTAGAGTATTGAGACAAAGACGCAAACCGCCCCCCCCTCCCAACAATCAGTGACTAGCGGGGGGATCGCTCCGCCCTGTGTCCTGTCTTCTTGGAACATTTCGGGTTGGAGAACCCACCAGTTTGATTCTGATTTTCACCAGTTCGTGGAGAGACAGGATATAGTGTTACTCCAAGTAACCTGGATGACGAAGCCACTGTTTTCCGGGTCTTGGAGAGGATTTCAAACATACTGGCTGGATGCAGCTGCCTCTACCTCCCACGGCAGGCCCAGTGGTGGGCTTGCACTGTTTATTTCTTCTGCTCTGGCTGTTAAAGTTGAGCGTCTTAGTTTTATTAAAGCTTATTTTTTACTCCTTTACTGCAAGTTTTCTAGCAGATTTGAAATGTTAATTGCAAATGTATATATCCCCCCCCCCCTACATAGTCACCATATTATAACCCAGAAATCTGGGCCCGTATTATGGATTTAGTCCACTCTGCTATGGATAAATTCCCAGCTGCCCTATTGATACGTGGAGGGGATTTTAATGCCAGGTTGGGTAACCCAACCCTACTGCCTGTCACCTTTGGGTTGGAGGATACTGCGGACCCACTCTATATCCCCTGTCGCCATTCTTTGGATCATGTGGTTGGTCCAAGGAAGGCCTATATGGAAAAATTGATGGTAGATTTGGATCTTATCATCATAAATGGGAGGGTTAGGGGTGACCTGGAAGGTAATTCCACCTTCCATTGCCCCAGGGCTCTAGCGAGCTGGATTTCTTTTCTTTTTTTTTCTTCACAGTTGCTAGTCTGGAGGTGGTGCCCTCTTACGTATCAAATAATTTACCTTTAATTCTGTCTATTGACATTCTCTTGCTAGAACCAGGTTCCTTTAGATCTGGTATTTTCTCTACTCGAACGGATGGAGACCCACCCCTGGTACGAGCTAGATGGATGGAAAAACGGGCTGGAGCTCTAGTAGCGTTTTTGGATTCTCCCTCCAGTCTATTCCAGTGGACAGGATAGCAGATCAGGGGCCTGATACCATAGCTTGGTATGAGTTCTTGCTGGCCGGGCTGACCCCATTAATTACAAGTAGGGGCTCTGATTTTTGGGGTGTAGCCCCACCCGCTAGGGCTTCGCCTAGATGGTTTGACCATGAATGTCACGGAATGAGAGTCTTTCTTCGCCGTCTGGCTAGAAATCTTCAAGCCAATCCCTCTTATGCTATCAGAGTAAAATTGGCCGATTGTCGCAGAGAGTTTCACGAGTTATTGGCGTTAAAGCTAAGCAACTATCGCAAAGAGCAATGGGCCCTACTCGCCATAGCGGCAAACTCAAAGGATTCCCAACAATTTTGGGCTATCATCCGTTCGTCCCAGCCAAGGGGTAGCTGTGTTGGTAAGATCAGTCTTCATCTGCTAGTATGGCAAAAAATTTATGAGGCATTATTTTCCAACACTAAGGTATATTTAGTTGAACTAGACACCATTTCTATAAAAGGGCTTCAGGGATGGCCCCTGGTATCCCCAGAGGAGGTTAGAGCTTATAGTAGTCCTGAAACCGGGTAAAGCGCCCGGGCCAGACTTTCTCTCCCCAGAGGTTCTGAAGAGTAACCCGGTATGGTGGGCTGAGAGTCTGGCCTCCCTTTTTACATACATCAATGATACTGGTCTTTTTCCTTCTTCTTGGCTATCTAGTATTGTAGTTCCCATTTACAAAAAGGGAAACCCAAATCAGCCAGGAAATTATCGGCCAATAAGCCTTTTTAGTATAGTAGCTAAATTATATTCCAAACTCCTTTTGAAGAGACTACAAGAATGGATGAACTCGAATCATATTATTGAATTCGAACAGGCAGGCTTTCAGGAAGGTTTGGCTATAACGAATCACATTTTCATTTTGTCTGCTTTAATATCCAAATATGTTGCCCCCCAAAGGAAACTTTATTTATGTTTTATTGATCTCGAGAAAGCTTTTGATTCAGTTTGTAGAGAACGCCTCTGGGTGAAGCTTAGATCTCTCTCTATTGATCCCAGACTGTTGTTCTTGCTGATAAAATTACACGAGCGGAACTCGCTTCGGGTGCGATACAATACGAAAGGGGCTTTAACTCAAGAAGTACAGGTACGAGTTGGAGTGCGGCAAGGATGTCTTCTGGCACCGGCACTCTTCAACATTTACCTGAATGCTTCTGTGCAAGCCCTTAAGTGGGTTGACATGCATGCCCCAAGAATAGGTGACCACAGGATCCCTTTGTTATTGTACGCCGACGATACGGTGCTGATTTCACAAACTATTATTGGCCTGCGGCGTGCTATGCAAGCCTTTGGGAACTACTGCCAGTCCGAACTTCTAACTATTAACTTTCTCAAGAGCAAGGTCTTGGTAGTAGGGTCCAGAGGAGCCCAGAAACTCCATCACTGGGCAATTGGCCCAAATGTTATCGAGCAGGTCCAGAGTTTTAAATACCTGGGGGTGTTTTTTGTCTCTAATGGGGGCTGGAGAGCCCATTTTGCAGCTGTTCAAACACTAGCCAAGAAAACTTCAACAGCAATTGTGAAATTTTTCTTTGGCAATGGGGGAAAATTGGTACTCCCGGCACTTCGTCTTTTTAGAGCGAAGGTTATTGGCCAGTTGCTATATGCACTGCCCATATGGGGCCTTTCTTTCTTATCTTTATTAGAACCTATCTAAAACAGGTTTTTGCGGTTGATTATGGGTGCCCCTAGAGGAACACCGCAGGCAATTTTGAGAGCAGAGGCATGCTGCCTTCCTCTCAGAGCATATGCCCTCCAGGTGGTGATCACCTTCTGGGCCAAGGTGGCCCTATTCCGTCCCCGTGAGGATTCCCTTTTAACTCTAACTTTCGAGAGTGGGCTGGGGGACCCATGGTTACGGGGAGTAGAGTGGGAAGTTCGCCATCTAGGATTTTCCCTGGAGAGTCTTGTCAATTTAGGACTAGAGGCTGCGAGAAGCCTGATTAAAAGACGCGTACAAGACCAGACATTACAATTGGAGGGGGAACTTCTTTCTGCCCAGAAGGTGGCCCCAGCATATATGCCATACAATCCTCGATCTCTTGGCCCACATTATTTATTTGTATGGGAAAACGCTGGGGAGCGTACGGTTTTCTTCAAACTGAGAACAAATATATTTACCTCAGCGGTTTTGGAAGGCCGCCATAGGAAGACCCCGTGGGCTCTACGGTTATGCCCCCTATGCCAGTTGGGGGAGGTTGATACTCTGGACCATATGTTCTTTCAGTGCCCTGCTCTAGTGGGCCCTAGACGTAGATACCTGGGGAGGATTTTTATGGGACAAGATTTAGTATCAAAAGGTATTCAGAGTTTACTCAGGCCAAATGATTCCGAACAATCAAGGACAGTAGAAAGATTTGGCCTGGCAATTCAGGGTATTCGAAGCCCCTTCTTCCACCTTATCGAGAGTTTATAATATCTGAGGGGTTGCCCTCCGCTGGCTATGTTGTCCGTAAACCTGGGGGAGTTGTTCCCCCGAGGTGGGGCACTCTCTTGGGTTAACAGAGTATGGGATGGATATCTTATATTTATATTTTATATTACCTTAGTCGGATTCGACTAAGTGGTGCAGTGATATGTTGATTTTATATACTTCAGTTTGTTTATGCTGTGTTTGTTTGGTGGTTTCCACAGTAAAATTGTATGCATGTATGCTATTTAGCCAGCTGGGCGATTTATGCTAATTTGTTAAGGGCTTTGCCCAAACAAAATAAACAATTCATTCCACTGCCCCTCCAGACTCAAAACCCACCAGCTGCCCCTGGTATCACTGCTAGATTTCTGAATAGTGCTCCCAGAACTAAGTCTCTATGAGCAAAAAAAGTTGCATAGGGGAGAAAATGTCATTCTGCCTCCAAAATTGAAACATCTATACATTTCTTGTTTTTCATCAAATTTGCCTGAGATCTGGATAGATTCTATTCCTCACTGAAGCAAGTGTCCCTACCAAATTTCACAGTGATAGGAGAAGTCATCCCAGTTTTATAATGAATAGTATATTTGTGATTTTAACATGGTGATGCAGCCACCTTAACTACAGAACTGCTCCCATGGCTCTAGAATAAATAAATGAATAAATAAAATAAATGGGAGCTGAGCCACTGATTTCAACAGACAGAGGACTGCAAATACTACTTGGCCCTTGGTATGTAGAGCTGAAATGGGTACTAAATTTAGTACCGGCAGGTAAAACCTGCTTTTTCAGGTACTGCATTGGATACCCAGCTGGTTAACTAGGTTCCAATCAGGTACCTGAAAACCCCCAAAATTGGGTACTTCCAGTATCGATTTTTCTATTTAATGATTCCCAATCGGTAAATTGGTACACCAATTGGTATATCAAGTTAGAAAACTGAACAATCGACATGAAAATCTTTTTAAAACGTACCAGAAGTAGCTTCCCAGGACCAGAAGTTGACTTTCTGGGACCAGAAAGTTGATTTTCTGAGACAGAACACCCATAAATAAGTGCTTTAAGAAGAAAAATGAGGGGGAAAGTTAAACAAAAATTGAAACCTGAAGTATTTTTCCAGGACCAGAAGCTGCCAAAAAATTGTTGGAACTTGACAAAAACCGGATAAATCGATGTTGGGAGTCAGTATATCAACAGCCTGGACCTGCTGACTTTTTGTTGGGCTTGTAAAACCTGGCTGTTCCGCCAGGCATTTGGTGGAGGGGATGGGGGAGGGAGGGATGGAATGGGTGGGTGGGGCTTTTCCGCCATGCATTTGGCAGGGGTGGGATGGATTAGGGGTTTATGTGGGGTTCTTTTTGTATAAACTGGTGGCCTGTAATGTGTTTTTATTTATATATTTAATCTATATTGTATTTGTATTATATTTATTTATTTTTATATGTTGATTTTATTGTGAGCCGCCTTAAGTCGCCTTTGGGTCAGAGGGGCAGAATAAAAATGTCAGAAATAAATAAATTAAAATGTTTTTAAAAATCAGTACAGCAAGTTGACCTTACGGAACCAGAAGCTGACATTTCGGGACATTGGTTACCAGACTGGATTATGCGGTACCCGATTGTTACCGGATCGATTTGGGTACTGGAAATTCGATGGTTACCTGTTTTTGTGGGTACCCTCCTTCAACTCTAGTACTGACCTTGGGACATAGCAATACTACCACATGAGACTCTCACATTTTCTACAGCTTACTCCATTTGCTCTCGGCTTTATCATTTTGTCTTTAGAAATAACTAACTCCTGCTTTTTTGCATTTAGAAAGTCACACTTGTGGAACTGGTCTGGCCTGATGAAAATTGAGAAACATCCTGTTCCTTTTACTGGGTTTTTAGCTTAGAAGTACAATGCTTACTCTATGACCTATTTCGCTGCTGTTCGTTTATTTGGCAGAAATAGACTGCTGATGTCCTTATACAGTGGTGTTGGATAAAACAGATGTTTGTGATTGAAAAGACTTGCTGCATCATTTTACCCATCTCTTAGGGCTTTAACAGGAGTCTTTTCTACTGTTTACACCACAGGAACATCTACAACCTACTTTTAAGCATCCCATCTTTTCTGCTAGGAACATATTCCATAGTTAGTTTAACTAACTTTGGGAGTTTTCTCTGGGAAAATATCCCATAGTAAGTTCAGGAGTTTTCTCTGGTTTTCTTAACCTTTATTGTACTTGCCATCAGCAAGATCATTGGCTGAGGACAAAGTAAGAAGAAAACTGTTCTTAGTTCAATGTTAAGGATGCAGCCCTTCAGCTACTTCAAGCTGGCATTTAGTTTCAGCACAAGTCTCATTGAAGTGAATTGTATTAAACCAGTACTAAACAGCTGGAGGATCATGCTGCGTGCGAGTAAAACAAGACGGTAGAAGATAGCTAGTGATGGAGCACTATGACAGACTTTTAAGTGGGACAAAAGCATCAGGAAAGGGAACAAGATACTAAACCAAAGGAACTCAAGCCTTTTTGGAGATGCTCAGCCTGAAAGCTTTTGCCTTGTTCTCTGACCTCCAGTGGAACAGCAAAGAGATTAGCCAGAAAGGTAGTGGTGGAGGTGGGGAAGGTAGCGTTTAGTGGCAGGAGAGTACATTGCTGGCACTACAATAAATACGCAATAATAATGATCATAGTAATCTGATACCAGATTGTATGGACTCGGGGAGTACTGATCCGCTTCAGAATGCCAGTTCTCATGTTCTGCTGATACTCAGGTTATCTCTAAGAACCAAACGTACTACCTCTAAGTTGATTCTAGAACACTTGTCATTGTAGTGCTGTAGGTTCTCCTTATTGTAGCCACCCCACCGTCCAGTGTGTTTCGTTCTGTGGTGGGAGACAAACCTGCACTGGAAAGCATACAGTCACACTACTCATAAAGCCAGCTAGTCATGGTGAGGTGTGTGTATGAGAGAGATTCTTATAGGTATTATGTGTCTATAGGGTGCAGCCAGGATTGGAGTCCCATTGCACTATGTGCTATGAAAACACATGGGAGAGCCAGTCCCTGTGGCCCAAAATTTATGATCTAATTAGACATGCCAGACAAAGGTGGTCCAGAGAGATGAAGTAACTTGCTCAAGGTTGCACAACTGGCAATACAACGCAACTCTCCTGATTCTAGCAAGTAGGTGATCTTGCCTCAGGACTATGCTGCTTCTGGAGAGGTATAATAATAGGGAGAAAGGGAGGGGTAATTTAGGAAAGTCGAGTTTCAGTCCCTGCTCTGCCACAGCTGGTGTCCCCAGTGTAACCTTGTCAGGTTATTTAGCGTCTCTGACTGCGAGCCACAAACCACTTACTCCAGGTAGCCCCATGGAAACCTGGTGGGGTTTCAAATTTTAATGGGGCTACTTTGAGTAAGAGGTTTGTGGATCGTGGCTACAAACAAGGGGGCTACTCTGGAGTAAGTGCTTTGTGGCCTGTGTCTCAGTGCTTCCCTTCCTGCCTGGCAAATGCTTTGGGTGCTGGCTGGGCTAAGGGGGAGCACGGAATTGCCTGCCTGAGAGGACACACAGAGAGAGTTATTGGGAGCACAGGATGGGAGGTGACCCCCCCCCCCAAGACTGAGGGAAACACGCCCGCTCCTCCCCGCACCCAGTCTCCCCAGGACCGACCGAGCGAGCGGTCCCCATCTCAGCCCGGTCTGGCTCAGCTTGCCTCGCCTGTCGCTTTAACTCGGCGGCGGAAGCAGCGGCTGCGGCCGGTGCCTGGCGCCCAATGGGGCTGCGCTCCGCGTCCTTCGCTCCGTCACTTCCTGGCCGTGCAGCCGGCACGAGTGGGGCTGTAGAGCCGGGGGGTGGGGGGCTAGCAGGTAGCGCTGCACCCGCCGTCGCCACCATCAACATGCCCTTTGACTTCAGGAGGTGAGTGCAGGGGGGCCCCGGGAGCGGCCGCCAGTTGCAGAGGCTTCTGCTAGTGTATTGGGAGCGCACGCATCCTCGGGGGGGCTCTCTCTCCCAGTGTGCTGGGACCGCTCCCCTCACATTCACTGCTGAGACCACTCCCGCCCAGTGTGTGGTAGGCTCCTTCCCCATCCCCACTCCCAGTGCAGGGACTTCTGATAGTGTGTGGTAAATCCTATCCCCACCCCACCCCACCGTGTATTGGGAGCACTCCCACATAATTGGTGTGGACATCGCTCCTAGTGTAGGGGGACCACTTCTCCTGCAGTGCAACACACACACCCCGCCGTCTATTGGGAGCACCCCCACATAACTGGTGTGGACATCCCTCCTAGTGTAGGGGGACCACTTCTCCTGCAGTGCAACACACACCCCGCCGTCTATTGATAGCACCCCCACATAACTGGTGTGGACATCCCTCCTAGCGTAGGGGGACCACTTCTCCTGCAGTGCAACACACACACCCCGCCGTCTATTGATAGCACCCCCACATAACTGGTGTGGACATCCCTCCTAGCGTAGGGGGACCACTTCTCCTGCAGTGCAACACACACACCCCGCCGTCTATTGATAGCACCCCCACATAACTGGTGTGGACATCCCTCCTAGCGTAGGGGGACCACTTCTCCTGTAGTGCAACACCCCCCCACATGTGTATTGGGAGCACTCCCACATAACTGGTGTGGACATCGCTCCTAGTGTATGGGGACCACTTCTGCAGTGCAACACACACACACCGCCGTCTATTGGGAGCACCCCCACATAACTGGTGTGGACATCCCTCCTAGTGTATGGGGACCACTTCTCCTGTAGTGCAACCCTCCCCCCCCCTCCCGTGTATTGCGAGCACTCCCACATAACTGGTGTGGATATCCCTCCTAGTGTATGGGAACCACTCCTCCTGCAGTGCAACACACACACACCCAGTGTATTGGGAGCACTCCACATAACTGGTGTGGACATCACTCTTAGTGTATGGCGACTCCTCCTCATGCAGTGCAACAAACACACCCACCCACCGTCTATTGGGAGCACTCCCACATAACTGGTGTGGACATCCCTCCTAGTGTATGGGGACCACTTCTGTAGTGCAACACCACCACCACCACCCGGTGTATTGGGAGCACTCCCACATAACTGGTGTGGATATCCCTCCTAGTGTATGGCGACCACTCCTCCTGCAGTGCAACACCCCCCTCCCCGTGTATTGGGAGCACTCCCACATAACGTGTGAACATCCCTCCTAGTGTATGGGAACCACTCCTCCTGTACACACCACCTGCACACACCCTGTATTGGGAGCACCCCCACATAACTGGTGTGGACATCCCTCCTAGTGTATGGTGACCACTCCTCCTGCAGTGCAGTGCACACACCCCGTCTACTGGGAGCACTCCCACATAACTGGTGTGGACATCCCTCCTAGTGTATGGCGACCACTCCTCTTGCAGTGCAACACACCCACCCCACCGTGTATTGGGAATGGAAGGGGCTCCATTATGGATCGCTCCCATGATCAGTACAGACATCTCTCCTAGTGTATTGGGACCTTTCTCTGTGTGTGTTGGGACCACTCTCCACCTGCCTCATGGTGAAGGGACTACCCTATCTCTGGTATGTATCCAGTGCAGAGGTCACTGTTAGTGTGTTGGGAGTTGCCCCCTCCCTCTGCTGTATTCAGAGCACTTCCCACCTTTAATGTGAGGGTCCTTTCTAGGGTATTGTGAGCCCTCCTCTTTCTCTTACAGTGCAAGGACCTCCTGTGCACAAGGTGGTGGGTACAGGACTGTGCCTTCTAATGCAGAGATTCTTGCCCCGTACAGCGCACAGGGAAGAAGGGTCCAGGGATACAATAGTGCATGGACGTAACTGAGCACAAACACCAGCCCGATTCATGGGGAGACAGAGGAATAGATGACTCTCCTATTGCATGGGGGTAGGCACTGATGTGTCCTGAAGCCACCCTGTCAGGGAGAAGTTGGGGGAAGTATACACACCCCCTTCCATTCAAAAGTGAATGGAGGGAGACACTGAGACAGAAGGGAGGTTGTCCTTCCATTACTGCCAACATGCGGCAGACTCTTTCAGCACCTGGCTGCACAGTCAGGCGCAGGTCCGTTCTGACCAGCAAAACAAAGGGAACAGTTGTATGTATTGAACAGTTTCCCGTAACACTTTAATACTTGAAATTTTGTATTATACATAACAATGATGTGACTTTTATAAATTTACATAATTATGTTTGATAATGTGTATGGGAGTGTTTTATATATTCATTCACTTTATTGATTAGGTATACTACATATTATATTTTCTCAGTCCCTGATGTGTTTTCACACTTCATATTACCTGCAGGTCCATTCTGAGGCTTGCACCCACTCAGTATGTCTTTCCATCAGTTGAGTTGTAACATGGCCACATCTCAGGGAGCAGAACAGCTCTCCAAATGCTTCCTCCTACCAGCATAATGAGAGGGTGCGTGAGGTATTGTGCACCTCTGCCGTAGGGAATGCACAGGCCAGGATGTGATCTTTGGCAAAGGGAACACATTATTATAGAATACTGGATGTGTACCCAGTACTTTGCAAAAACAAAATGACTAGGTCCCTGCCTCGAAAAGCTTATGACATAACATGGATCAAAATTAAAGGGAAGCAGAAGACCAGGCATTGTAGGGTGTGGTGTCTGGGTTGGTAAGATGGGCAGGGTTCATAGAAGAAATAGTAGGTCAGTAGGAGAGGGAAGATGTGTAGAGGCAGAGCCTCTTTCAACTATAATTATTGTTATATAATGATGTTGGTTAATATTCTCTCCAAAGATGCTTGCAGGTGTCTGGGTGTGATGGGGTAGGAAGGCTGAGATTATGCATGCCTTCCTAAATAGGGGTGGGAAGGGGTGTTACATTGTTTTAGACAAGACAGGATAATAACATGAGACAGGACAATAGCAGATTGCTTGCTCGTCTTGTTACACAGTTGTACAAATAGGTCTTTTGATGTATGCATAATGCTCTTTCAAAGTGCTAAAGCTGCTTTAGGAGGCTGCCTGATATAAGAATGCCTGTAACTAAAGCTATGTGTGGTGCTGGTAGTGACAGCTTTGAAACTTGCACTAAGCAGAAAGTTGCATATTGAAAGATTGAGGCCTTTTTAAAATGGGACGCATCCACCCACCCGAGTGCCTGTCTGTAGATGGCGTGGGTGGGCGTGTGCTCCCGTGACCTACGCACCGCCCACTCATGCCTATGCATGAAGCATCAGGGAAAAATCTAGGGGCAGGGGCAGGAGTGGGCAGTGCACAAGTGGGGTGTGTATCTAGCACACACCTGTTCCAGCCTGCTTAAAAACTCCCCCCTGCCCACCAGAGGTGTCTGTGCGCTCCCCGCAGTGCACATGAACCTGCCTCCCAGTGGTGCCCATTTAATTCCCCTGCATTTGTGCTGGTAAATGTGTGTCCCATGATATAGCCCTGTGAAATGAGACAGTCCTCCTTTGTGTATCCTACCTGTAGTTTATCTAAGCATCTTTGTAGTTTGAACCTGATATGTAGCTGAGCTTGAAAATGCAGAATATTTGCCTGGGCTCTTGCTGTCCTCCTTGAATGGGAGACTTTAGTTCAGGGGTGGGGAACCTTTTCCATCCTGGGAGGTCACTTTGAAAATGAATGCAATCTCCAAGGACCGCATACAAGTTGTTGCTGGTGTGGTGCTTAATGGCGTACTCAAAAAAGGAGGGCCCAGGTCATGGATTTGTGCCATGGATCTGTCCCCTGTTCTTACGTGCATGTCCTCATCTCTGCTCCCTTCTCCCGAGCTCAATTTTTCAGTGCCTGGGGGTAAGAACTGGACCCAGGAGCCATATCCAGGAACCAGAAAGGGATCAGATAAAAACTAGGTGTGGGTCGCATTTGGCCCTTGGACAAGAGTTTTCCCACCCTGCTTTAGTTATTAAATGCAAATGCTAGAAAAATGGGAAATTTGGAGTTCTCCCACATACTTCTTACACAAGTTTTAAAAATACAAACGCATAATGGCAGATGCAGCATTGAGATGCTACACGTAAACCACCTAAAGCTGGGTGTTTTCAAACGAGCAAGCCAATGGGGGGACAGGTCCATGGCTGCCATGTGGCTCTCCTATGGAGCACCCACGCAGGTGGAGTGTATGGGGAGGGATTCAAATGGGCGGCTCTCAGCATGGCTACCCTAGCCATGGAGGCAGCTGCCGCACATCTGGCTGACTCTGCATTGGTGCACTCAGCATTGTTCTGTGAGTGGCCTAGAGTGGGTGTTCTGTGGCTCATGGGAGTTCGCATCCAGCTGCTCCACCTTCAGATGGGCATTCGGAGCCATGACTCATGGGTGACAATGGGGGGTGCGGGTAGCATCTCATCTGAAAACAGTAACACTCACTAACTCTGCTCCATTGAGATGCCAAGAGGAATTGAGGCCAGTGCGGTATAACCTTTTCCCTTCCAATTAAACTATTTTTTCCCCCCTGTGGAACTTTAAATGGGGACTTATCTTGCAGGGCACTCAGTGTAGCCTGAGAGACACTGTTGATTGAGGAAATAATTGCTTTTGGTTGATAGAGTGCATCCTAGAATGCTGTGCAGTTGGACACATCCACCTGTTTGATTTCAAAGGCTTCATAATCCTGTGTCTTATTTATGTGATACTTTGAGGATTCTTTGTTGGCTGAAGAGCTGCTTTGCCATTTTTTAGCCTTGGAGATGGCAGATGAAATTGTAGTTTTAACCATGTGGAACAGGGGTGAGGAATCTTTTTTGTCCTGGGGGCCACATTGAAAATTAGTACAAGCTCCAAGGGCCACATAGAGGTTGGGGGCGGGGGTGCTTAATGGGTGTATTCAAGAAAAGAAGGGCCAAGATCATGGATCTGTGCCATGGATCTGTCTCCTATCCTTGTGTGCATGCCCTCCTCTCTGCTCCGTTATCCTGAGCTCAGTTTTTCAGTGTTTGGGGGTAGAGGCCAGATTCGGACACTGGGAAGGGGCCACATAAAAACTTGCCGTGGGCCACATTTGGCCCCTGGGCCTGAGTTTCCCCACCCCTGATGTAGAAGCTGCAGTGGCTCCATAAGAGTAGAGGAGGAAAGAATATCCTGGATACTTTATAAATGCAATTCCTCTTAAGAGTCAGAGCTCCAAAATCTGTTTGCAAATATAAGCTTCCTAAAATAAGCAAAACAACTAATGATTCATAAGCCGGTGAGACAGAGGAGTTAAATGAACCTGAGGAGAAAAGCTTGGATACAGACTTCCCAAGATTTTGAGATATGTCAGCTCAGGCTTATTTTTGAGAGCTGTGAGTGTCCTAGATAACTTGCATTTACTTTACATGTGAATTTTATTACATGTATTACAGAGTATTTTATTATCTAGTGTAAACCAAATATGAAATTGATGCATCTATGCTCTTTTGTTTAGATGAAAGTTAAACAAGTGTATCCTGGATCCTGTTAATACTAAAGGTCCAGAGAATCATAGGAGTGGGGGGGACAAAAAGCTTATTCTGTTTTGGCAGCAGTCAACCGACCCTTACAAAAAGTTAGGGAAAATGTCATTAGTAAGGAGATAAGGAGCTGCCTAACTGAGTCAGACCAATGGTCCATCTTAGCCCAGTATTGTCACAACCTGACACGGCACTAGGGTTTCAAATCCGGATCTCCAGCAGAGACCTCACCCAAGCGTGCTAGCCGAGACCCTCCAGGATCCCTGGCAGAGGCCTCACCCAGGTGTGCTACCAGAGATCCTGAATCGGAGATGCCAGGGATTGAACTTGGAACCTTATACATGCAAACTATGTGCTCTGTCACCTGAGCCACGGCCCACCCTAAGTATTTCAAATGCTTAAAAACAATAGACGGAAAAACAGTCATCAGTAAACAAAATAAACACCGACTTGTAGATATGCATAATAGCAAGTACTGGGGAGGCACTGTTGGAAAAGAGGTTCAAAGAGGAAAGGTGGTTAGCACTTTACAACATATAAATACAATTTAGGGAACACAGCAGGTATAGCAGACTGTCTGTTGTACATTTCTGTAGTGACTTACAAAGCCCAAATCTTTATTTAGCCCATTGTTTCTGGGATCTAGTAGAGTTACAAATTTTAGTTCCCAGGTTAGTCTTTTCAAGATGTTGAAAAGTCTTTTCAAGGAGTTCCCTTTCAGGGCAAGAATTGAGAGGTCAGAAATGGAATGATTGTTCTGGGAGAAGAAAAAACACACAGTTGATGATCCAAAATCTTGTTTATAATCTTTTTGTGTGTGTGTGCAGGTTTATATTTATAAAAGTTAGAAGGCTTTATGCTTTGAGTGCTGTAGCAATTGATCAGAAGAGCTAAATTGCTCATTGCTAGAAGATTACGCAGGTATAGATAAGGAATGGTGTACGTGCTAAAGAACCTACAGGTGCTTCTGAATGACAGCATACTGCAGATGAGCAAATCGCATGCTCCTTATTAACAGTGCTGAACATGGAGGAGACATCTTACTGCCTAAATTCTCTCTCCCCTAAAACACTGATCCTCTGGGTTTTGTAAGACGACCTGAACATTGTTTTTGTGGGTGTTGCTTTGTAGAGGTGCACGACTGCTGATGTATTTTACATTAGATGACCGTGCCTGCTGGGTTATGGTGACAGTCAAATAGCTGGGTATGTGTGCATGATATAAAACTGCCTGAAAATCATGTCTGGAGAGTGGCAAAATTGTAGTTCTGCTGACTACAGTATTCTCAGGGTTCCTAGTTTTCAGTTTAGCGCAGAAAAATAGAGAAAAATGCGGAATTTCTGTTTTGTCAGAGAAAAACATGGAATTCTGAGTTTTGGGGGGGAAATTTCTGCCTGCAAAAACTCACTGGCAGTATCAGTGGCCGTGGAAATGTAAAAGAGGTGAAGCTCTGTGGAGGTTCTGGAGCTTGCCTGAGTCTGAGAGAAGAGATTTGGTGTGAGAACACAGCCGCGTCTGACTTTTGGAGAGGCAGAGGTATGTTGGGGTCTGTACCGGGGCTAGCGGGGAGATAGGAGTTGGACCGCCACCCCCACACACATCTGCAGAGGGAGAGACTTGGGCTCCGTGCCACGACTGGCTGGTGTGGGATATTATCTTATTTTGTTATTTGAGTGCCAGTGGCAACCAGTGCATCAAATTGTCACCAAAAATGAATAATTTGCAATAAATGTGGCTTAGGCCTCTAAAACTGTAAGACGTATCTTTCCTGCTATAGCTTCTCTCTCTACTACCTTCTGATTATTTTTTTTCTCTTTAATTAATGGACTAATGTGCTACTATGTTGTAAATTTATGTTGTATATTGGTATAGCAAAATGTTGGAAACAATAAATTCATTCAATAAACTCTTTCTCATTTCAGCAGCCCAAACCCGCAGATTTTGGTGTTTTTAATCAGAGAACTTAGGTGGGGTTTTCCAGAGAATTTCCAGTTTTTTGGCAGAGAAAACTAAGAACCCTGCTCATAAGAAAGTGAGCAGTTGCGATGTTGGTCCCTAATGCAAGAGATGGGGACACAACTGTTTAGATGATCTTTTATTGGTCTGACTACTATTGGTGAGAGTATGTTCATGCCTTTGGGTAGTATCCTCTGAGTTGATCTGCACTTCAGTAGTGCGTACTGCTTGGTTTCCCTGCTGGATCCCTTGTTCAGAACCCTTAGCACTACCACCTTTCCTGCTTTTCATTATTTGTCCCCATTCCTGCCTTTAATCATTTTGGTGGGGCTTGTGGCCCTTCACTTTGTTTGACAGTCATTCTTGCTTCTTTGCATGTGGCGAACTTTTGGGGCTTTCCCACTCTTTACTGTTTACAAGGATAAAATGTATGAACACAAATTAACTGAATGAACCATCCACTTAGAATGGTTGAATATAATACCATTGTGACCCCGAGTTCTTAGGTTTTTAATAATGCATAGTATTTACTGAAGATTCATCTTCAAGGTATTTTATGCACATTGATGTACATTTACAGTCTGACTGTAAAATAAGCATCTGTGCTGAAAGCGTATATTCCTTTGGGTCTGCACAATGAAGGGTAAAGTTCATGCCACTAGAATACATGGCCTCCTGTTAGTGCAAATTTACCTTGTATGCAGCCCTGCTGACTCCTTTGGGAAAGAGTTGAACTTGGATGCAAATGGAAATAAATGATAGAATACAAATCATTCTATCTCCAGAGCCAAAATATCTGGGTAGGCTGTTGGAGCATCTTGATGCCAACGATGCCTAAATTTTGTTTGCCTTACCACATCTCCAAGCAGCTAGGCTGAGAGTTCTCAAGGGTGTCTCAGACTTTTAAAAAGCATTATCAGGTTTTTTGACTATGTGCACTGTTCCTGCACAAGGTAAGAACCAGGAGTGGCTGGTGAGGGAAGGGCAGTGGGGATCCGTCGTACTTCTCACTGAGACAACCCCACCATCTCTTCCTCATTTCCCTCCGCCCCACAACTCATAGCTGAGCTGGCTGCTGCTGCTTGCGCTGTCAGCATGTACATAAAGCCATCTTGGCTGTGAGTCAGCAGGGGAGGGGGATGGAGGGAGATGTGAGGGTGGCAGGCCAGTTATTGCTGGCTCGGCTGCCCTGGTGGCACTTGTACAGTAAAGACGAGGTGGGGGGTGTTGGAGTTGAGGACTGGCAAGTTCACTGCATCTCCCAATGCAGGACCTCCCCCAACCAACACAGCCTCCAGGTGTTGATTCAGACTGCCCAGAGGCCAGCACAGCAGAGAGGGGAGGGAGGTGTGGTGTTTTTCTAGCTGCTGCTTATAAGCCAGCTTTCCTCCCCTACAAAGAACCAACATGGTTGCCGGACTCTGCGGCCAGCACAGGAATTGCTGGTGAGTCCTCCTCCCTTGCCCATTTCTACTCCTCCATGCCTCTTCCCCCCACCCCCAATTTCTGTCTCTCTCCCTCCCAGTCTCCCCCCTCACACATCCTCCCACACCCTGTTTCTACCCCTCCCTGCCTTTCTCATCCACATGCCCACCACCTGGAAGTCCACCAGCTGCCACTGGTAAGAAGTAAGAACACACCAACTATAACCTTTCTCTGTCCTTTCTCGAATAGAGATTATGGACTAGACCTCACAGCCACTAGAAGCAGTTCTCTCTGTGAGAGAGTGGCCCTCAGAATTGAGAATTCTGACGATGAAAACACACCCTTGGGGAAACTGAATAACATGGTAGAATAACCTTGCCACATTTTTTATTACCTGACTTTTTTAGTAGCAGACCTGTCTCATTTACAGAGCTGGTCATGTCATATGGAGGTTCCATAGTCGCCACTGAAGCTTTTGAATTATTTCAGCATCATTAACTTGCTACTAGTTGGCCTTTGAGAGACTATAAACTAGGCTAGCAGTAAACCTTAAGCTTTAATTCAAAATGTTGGCAGCTTGAAGATGGGTGCTAACCTCCAGAGTTGTGCTAGTCTGGCACTGAATAGCAAATTGCCAAGAGGCCTCTTGTATATAGATAACAAATTAATTTGAGTCTTATTGCCCATCATATAATGATCTTGCTCTTACTTTTTAATGCTCATGCAGTGAGTGGAGTATTGTAACCTGTTAAGATGTTGTGCGCAGGTTTTGGAGCTTATAGGAAAAGAGCCCAGCTGAAATGCAGTTTCCATGACATGGATATTGTAGCCTGCCCCTTGAAATAATGTCTAATACTGAGGGAACGACAGATGTTTGCTTCAGTTCCTGTGTGCTCCTTGTGAGCCAGTTTGTTGGCTTGAATTGGGTGTAGACATTCTTTCAACCTCATTGCTTGGGAGTTTGTGTTTCTAGCTTAAACCCATCTTTTGTGATGGCTAATAAAGCGCCTGAGGTGTTTGAGGGAAGTTGGTATTGCAGAGACTACTGTGAGGTCATTTTCTTTTTTTGCCGCACTGCCAGACAGAATATTAAAAACGGGACACTGAGTGGCAGATTACTGGCTCCTTCTAAATCAGCCTTGCACAGATCAGTACAAAAAATAAATCTACCTGTCCAGGAAGTTTAGTACTTGCCTGCATAGTTCTTGGTTCTTTTGTTTCACACTAGCGGCATGTGATAAATGGAAAGAAGGGATTTACCAAACTAATCTACCTGCATAAGAATCTGACCTGATCAGGGCAATTGGACAAGAGGGCTCAAATGCGCAAGACTGCTTTAAATGCAGCCTTATGAAATGTGTCTCTTCTGCAATCACATGGTATCACACAACTGAGAAGAAAGAAATTTGGCTTGTGGACACCAGAGAGACAATTTATTTGCAGATCTTAAACTCCTGAAAAGGGCAAACTTCAGATACGCCTTCCTGCTGTATATTTATTTTTATGACTAGATGATGGCAGATTTATGAGTGTCATAATGAGTGCCCCCAGAAGGGCATGGAACCAATTCAAATGGTTCGCCCCCAGAGACTGATGGAACTGGAGCGGTTCCGGGATGCTCTCAGCGGAGACACCTTCTGATCTGGACAACCATCTCATCGATGACCTTGTTGTGCTGTGGAACACCTTGCTGACAGAGGCCATTGATCGGATGGCTCCAAGGCGTCTGCTTCCCAGGTGGCAGAACCGTAGGCCTCCCTGGTTTTCGGAGGGACTGCGGGCGCTGAAACGAGAGGGGTGGCGGTTAGAGCAGTGGTGGCATTCGCATACTGAAGGTGACATAGAGCTAGTTTACGAGCCTATGCCGTGGCTATACAGGCAGCAAAGAAGGAATTATTTGCTGCCCTCATAGTGTCTGCGAAATCCCATCCAGCAGAGCTGTTCCGAGTGGTGTGGGGGTTGGTCAGTCAGGCCTCCCTCCACCGAGGAGTGGAGTCATCTTGCACCTGCTGTGACGTGTTTGTGGTTTATTTTGCAGATACAATTGCTCGGATTTACCACGGTTTCGACACCGCGCTTCTTGCAGTGGGGAAACCAGAGGTTATGGAAGCCCCGCCTCGTCCTAGTTTGTGGGATCAGTTTTGGTCAGTGGCCCCTACTGATGTGGAGGATGTTCTTGGGGCTGTTAGGACTACCTGTTGCAAATTAAATCCATGCCCATCCTGGTTGGTTGAGGCCTGCTAGGAGACGATGGGGCCGTTGCTGGCGGGGGTGGTCAATGCCTCCTTCAGGGAGGGCAGGGTGCCGGGCTGCCTTAAGGAGGTGGTGGTGTGGCCCCTGCTCAAGAAACCATCGCTTGATGTTGACTCCCTTGCCAGCTATCGGCCAGTCTCTAATCTTCCCTTTTTAGGGAAGGTTATTGAGCAGGTGGTGACCCAGCAGTTGCAGGAGCATCTGGATTGTGTCTGGTTTTTTGATCCCTCGAAGTCAGGTTTTCACCCGGGTTATGGCACTGAGACTGTGCTGGTGGCATTGGTCGACAACCTGTGCTGGGAATTAGATCAGGGTCGTTTGACCCTGTTGATTTTATTAGATCTGTTGGATGCTTTTGATACCGTTGACCATGAGATGTTGGTGAAGCGCCTACGGAATCGTGCGGTGGTGGACGGCATGGTTCTTGACTGGTTCCGTTCTTTCCTACCCAGAAGGACGCAGCAAGTGGTGCTTGGGGATTATTTTTCATCATACCGAGACCTCTCGTGTGGAGTTCCGTAGGGTTCTGTTTTGTCCCCTCTCCTGTTCAACGTGTATATGCAGCTGCTTGGCGAGGTGGTCAGGAGGTTTGGCGTGCGGTGTCATCAATATGCTGATGACACCCAGCTTTACCTCTCTTTTTCATCAGACCCAGACCCGGCAGTTTGTCTGGTAGCTATGCGGGATTGGATGAGGGCAAATCGACTGAAGCTGAATCCTGACAAGACAGAGGTGATGCTGGTGGGTAAGGCAGCAGAGGTGATGGCCCTCATCATTGATGGGGTCTGTCCTCCTCTGGTTTCCCAGGTGTGGAGTCTGGGGGTGATCCTTGATTCTCAGCTCCGCTGGGTTGCTCAGGTGGAGGCTGTGGCAAGGAGTGCCTTTCATCAATTACATCTAGTGCGTCGGCTTCGGCCGTATGTTTCAGACTCTGACCTGGCCACTGTCATCCATGCTTTCATCACCTCTAGGCTTGACTACTGTAACACGCTCTATGTGGGACTACCCATGGTGACACTTCGGAGACTGCAGCTGGTGCAGAACGCAGTGGCCCATCTCTTGGTGGGATCAGGCCGCCGGGAACATATTACACCAGTTCTTCGGTCGCTGCACTGTCTACCTATAGTCTTCCAGGCCTGATTCAAGGTGTTGGTTCTTGCCTATAAATCCCTAAACGGCCTCAGCCCGACCTACCTGCGGGACCGCCTCACCCCTTGAGTCCTGGATCGGCCCCTGCTGTCCTCAGGAGGTGCTCTCCTGGCCACAATGGGGAGGACTTTCTCGGTGGCTGCTCCACGGCTGTGGAACTCCCTGCTGTTAAGAGGCCCATTTGGCTCCCCTCTTTTCAACGCAGTTATGAAACTTGGCTGTTCTGCCTGGCCTTTGGTGGGGAGGATGGGTAGGGTGTGGTGGGAGGGTTGGTTTAGGGATAGGGTTTAGTCATGGGGTTTGGGTTTAGTCCTATTTTGATGTTTTTAAAGGTTTTATTGTGACTGTTTGCTGTGATTGTAAGCCGTCCCGAGCCATTGTGTGGGAGAGGCGGGGTATTAAATTTTGGAATAAATAAATAAATCAAAATCCTGGTCTGGCCCTCATGCTCAGTCAGCATTCTTCCTTTGCATCCCTTCTCCTTTTAATTTCAATGTCTCTTCCCCTTTCTTCGTCAGAGATTTTGACTAAACCTGCTGATATTTCCAGATCCCTATCAAACGTTTATGGAAGAATACATATTTGAGCAATTTTTTAAAAAATTAGGCATCTCCAAGTCTTTTTAGGGAATCAAATTAGCCTGCGTTGCTGATAACCCTGGAGTAGCTTGCCCTGTTCCAGTCTGTTTGTTCTTTGACAGGGTGGTGTTTAACTAGATACATTAATGCGTGTATTTGACCAAAAGTTACTTATTAGACTAGTTTTCCAAATGAGCTTTCTGTGTCCTTGATGCCGAACAATATTAATGCTGATCCTAAATAGCTGTGGGTGTTTTCCTGCAGCGATGTGGGAGGAGGACCTAATGACAGCCTCTTACTGATGTGTTGCGTTGTGCTTAATCTGTTGCTTTAATACCATTGTCTACTGATCGCAGTATGCTCTATAGTAGTACTACTCACAGTATGCCCGGCGTGCCCTGTAGTAAATCATGTGGCTTGGTATACTATAACTTGCATAAAAGAATTACTGAGCCTGTATTGCTTGACTACAAGGTGCTTTAGGGGCTCTTGGGTGGCTGTTGTATCCCTTTGCTGAGCTATAAACTCATAATCCATAACCGGAACTGTGAAACTATGTAAACCATACATTGGTTGTCAGCATGGAGAAGGGGTATTGTGGTAGCAGTCTCTAACAAGCAAGAGCACTGTTGTCTTGCCCACACTGCTACCTCATGAAGAGGACTTATATTTCCCTTCCCAAGTTTCTTCTGTTCTCCACTGATCATCTATTCGGTGGGAAGCAGGACAGTCCATCCTATAGCATAATCTCCAGCCTTGGGCTGAGGCTTTCACTGCAGGTAGGGCTATCTGTTCACCAGCTCAAAAAGTATACTCTCCAGAGGCATGCAAGCAAGTGGAATTTTCAGCCCTGTCAATAACTATGTAATGTTGCTGTGGACAGTTCCGTATATAGCAGTGCTGTCAAGTCAGTGTAGTGTAAAAATAAAATTATGAATAACCTCTCCAAATGCGACTGCTGGGAAGATTTTTATGCAGTTTAATTGTGCTAGAGTTTGATTTTTAGTTTTGATGCTGAAGTATCCTGATATTGCTTTTCTAGTTAACTGTTTCAAAGACTGGGCCAAGTGGTGGATTTTGTAAAACCTCTAACACTTGAAAGGGAAAGATCTGATGATATTTGTGTCTATACATAGCATGGGAATGATGCATTTTTCCTCTGTGTCTTTAATACCCGTCCCTTCCCTTCTTTTTTAACTTAAATGGAGGGAAAGCCTTGTATTCAAGCAATCGTAAAATAAACCTTAATAAGCTCTGACTTCCCAGTATTACTTTGCCAGGTATCCATCTTTCTAAATTTGATGCCAAAATCCTCCTTTTGTGACCTCACAGTTTGTGATATGGTGCAGCTGTTTCCAGGGTGAGGTGAGGTGTGAGGAGACGAGTGTGAATGTTAAATGGCTGGTGCGTATAGTATGTACGTACGCACCACAATGTGCTTGCTCTTCTTGAGGGATGGAAAAGCAGAAAGAGATGCCAAAGATCTGTTAAAATGGCAGTCTTGCACACTGGTGTACAGTTGTTTTATTTTAACTATACTACATGCGCTCTCCTCCTCCCCCCCCTCCCTGGCCCCTCCAAAATTTTCTGAATTCTGGGACAATGGATAGTGACCCGTGCTGTAAAATCAGAGTGAACTTCCTCGTCATTCTGAGACAGCTTGTTGGTCAGTGACTAGAAATACCTTTTCTAAAGAGGGACTGCAGTCTGAGTGATAGTGTGAGGAATGCAGGCTGCTTTTGGTCTGGTTACACAGGTTGCTGCAGTCTACAAAGAAGGCTATCTTAAGATTTTAACAGGAAATAGCATAAGGAGCTAGAAATACTGCTTGGTTTTATGAGTGGCCCCTTTGTAATGTTTGCACATCCGCATGTAACATTATTACTGTGACTCATAACAAATCCACTCTCTCACATCTATCTTTACCCCCCCCCCCTTTTTTTTTTTTTAAATAGTCAGGCTTTTAGACAAGTCATTTTCATCTGCCTCTACTCCACAAATGCAGTCGGCTCTGTTGCTAATACAAATAAAGTAGGCTTGGAAAATGGGCTAAAATGCCATTGCAACTTGTAGTGTAGATAAGATTTTAAACTATGTTTCCTAATCAGGCTAAAGCCTTAAGAACTGATGGAGTAAACTTGCCATCAGCTGGCCTAAATTGAGACCTGAATTAGAGGACCTTGTCCTATGGTTATAGCAGGCCTTCTCCCGAGTGAAAATTGGTAGGTTGTATCTGTCTCCTTATTGGCTTCCTGTAATGTGGATAGGTCCTTCAAAAACCTTGGAAAACTGGGTTAAAAACCTCTCTGAAAGCCAGATGCTGCATCTGAGTTGAGCTAATCCTGAGGTAGTACAGTTATTTACGTAAGACATCAATGGGCCCACCTGCTGCCTCTGCCAACCTGGGAGATATCGATGCTTGAACTAAACAACTTAAGTGGAAGCCATTGCTTTTAAGTTCTGGTTAAAACAGGGGTTCCCAAGCGCTTTACCATCATGACCTGATTTTTCAGTCTGAAATATCATTTTATGACACCCCCTGCTCCCCCGCTCAGACAGCAACAAAACTCATGCAAAATATATGAAATATCAGTTGGGATTGTGACTCCACTTGGGATGGATCCTGAACCATATTTGAAAACTTCTGACCTATAGCTTGTGGAAAACAACTGTCCTTGATGCAAGAGGACAGTTACAGAATAATTTTCTGTAACTGCTTTACTTAATTCTGGGTGGAGACTAAGTTCGAATATCTTTTATTGGGCCAACTTATTGGTGGCAATGTGCAAGCTTACAAACCTCACGGTCCTTCCTCAGGCAGGACCTCAGGAAATAACATAATGAGCTAGAAATACAGCTTCGTTTTATGAATGATCCCTTTGTAATGTACACACATCCACATTAATGTAACACGATTACTATGGCAGGACTGAGGAAGAACCCTGTGAGATCCAAAAGCGTGCACATTTCCACCAACAATAGTTGGTCCAATAAAAGGTATCATTAAAACTACTTTGTCTCCACCTCTGTTCCTCGGGACCAACATGGCAACCACACCCTCTGGGTTACTTATGCTGGAGCTGATAAGGTATGGAATTAATGTGCTATTGACATGCATTAGTTTGGTTACCTCTGAACAGTCCATCAATTTCTGTAGAGGTGAGTGGCACAGCAAGTAGGATAAATCATGGTTGAATGGATTTTGAGTGAGGCCATATCAGTCTTAGGCATCTGTATTTCTAATAGATCCTCTTTTTGCCTGTATGTAGGCAAGGATCCCAATCGTTGAGCCCAGCTAAGCCTCCTAAAAGATTAAAGGGTGGTGAACTGCATTTTATTCATGTTGTTAGCTACCTAGATAGGAAGAAAGACAAAGAGGTACCTGGAAGGGAGATACTGGTTGGTGTGTAAGGGAAGTGAATTTGAACATAAGTGCCATACTCAGTCAGACTAATGGTCCTGTCCTCAGACAGTGGCCAATCTCGATCGCACGGGAGAAGAACCAACAGTCACAATGGGCAATTCATTCCCTTTTGTTCACTCCCAGCTCCCGCCAGTAAGAACTTCATTCCATAAGCTACTTGGTTAATAGCCATTAATGGACCTACTCTCCAAGAACTTATCCAGTCCTTTTTTAAACCCAGCTATGCTACTGGCTTTGACAACATCCTCTGGCAACAAATTCCATAAGTTAAGTATGTGTTGACTTAAAAAGTACTTCCTTTTATTTGTTTTAAATCTGCTAGCAGCTAGTTTCATGGAGTGTTCCCTAGTTCTAATACTATTTGAGAGGGTAAATAACCATTCCCTATCGACTCGTTCCACACCACTCAAGATTTTATAAACCTCTATCATGTCCCCTCTCAGTCTTCTCTAAGCTGGAGAGACCCAGCTTGTCAAGCCTCTCTTTGTACAGAAGCCGTTCCATACCCTTTATCATTCTTGTTACCCTTCTCTGTACCTTTTCTAGTTCAGCTATGTCTTTTTTGAGATGGGGCGACCAGAACTGCACACAATATTCCAGGTGCGATCGCACCATTGATTTGTATAGAGGCATTATGACATCCTCTTTTATTCTCTATCCCTTTGTGAATAACTTTTAATGTTCTGTTTGCTTTTTTGACTGCTGCTGCACACTGGGCTGAGGATTTCAGTGTATTGTCCACAATCATTCCCAGAATCTTTTCCTGAGTGGTAATTCCTAGCTTAGTACCCAGCATTGTGTACTCATAATTTGGATTATTTTTCCCTATGTGCATCACTTTGCACTTGTCCACATTAAATCTCATTTGCCATTTAGATGCCCAGGCATCCAGTCTCATAAGATCCTGTTGCAGTTCTTCACAGTCTGCTTGTGTTTTAACTACCTTGAATATTGGTGTCATCTGCAAATTTGAATGACTTTTGTCCATGAGTGTCTTTCTATATTGTGTGCCTATACAGGATGCAGCTTTGCCAAGCCCTGACAATGGCTGAAGTGTCAGTTTCTGGATCTTATTCCCAGCTCCACCATGAACTGTGTGACTCTCAGCAAATCCATTTACTAAAGGGGAACATTGCTTAGAACAGTGGTTCTCAGCCTTTTGGGGAACAGAACCTATTTGTAAACCTTCATGACCTGCTGCGACCAGTAAACTTTCAGTGTAACTCTACTGGAATTCTGTTTGTCTCCCTGATCCAGTTTTGGGTTGTAATCCCACAAAGTGAGGAATGCTTACCTAGAACATCTTTTGCAAAACACTTCACTCTTAGAACGTTTTAATTAGTTTTTTTTCTGGGTATTATTTAGTACACTCATCGCTGGGATACAACTTGTGTTTTGTACAATAGAAGTATAATGAGTTGTAGCTAGCAGTGTTTTAACCTGCACTAGAGGTGCCATTTATTATCTCTTTCTTGCTTCTCTCCAGCCCGTCTTCCACTTCCCTTTGTCGGGATAAAAATAATTGTCCACTCAAGAAAAGCATGCAAAAGTTCTGCTATTAATGGCCATATGCAAATAATTTAATTTTAGTTGCACTGTGGGGAGGGTCTTAAGGTTTTTTTTAGTCCTTTCTGAAGTTTATTATGATTCAGATGCTTTCTTTACTTTATGAAGATTGACTTGAAGACACTGTAACATGTTGAACAGTAGTGGTGTCTAATTCAGAAGTTCTCAAACATTCTGCCTTTGATTCTACTTTGAGATTTAAATATAATCCCTGGCCCTAGACGGCAGCAAAAACCTATAAATTATATGAAATTGGGCCTACACCCCCACCTTCCCAAAACTTGAGTTTACAACCTGTAGGTTTGGAAGTTGGGTGCTAATGCTTTGTGGTCCTCTCTCTTAAAGGCCAAGTGGAAAATCTGCCTGTTAGTGAAATTCAGTATATAGCTCAGAAATGCCTTCTTTTTTGCTTTCAGGCCAAAAATGGGCTGGTCCTCCTAAATACCAGTCCTGTTACTCAAATGTTTTTTCTTTGATATTTTCCCTGTGCTGATGAAGCAAAGTAGTTTGCTTACTTTAAAAAAAAAAAAAAAAATACACATAAAAACTTCTGATATTTAAAAGTATATTTTTCTACTTCTCTGGCATCTCTTGCTTTGGTACTTTTGTCTGATTGCCTAATGGCAAGGAGGGGGGTGTTTTGGCATGAGTCTGTAGTTGAGTCTCTCTCTGAAGCTCAAAGTACATCCTCCTGCAATTTTCCACTGCAAAGTAAATTTGTTTACCATGCTCTTTCTCTTCTTTCCACTCTGCCTAAATTCCAGGCACGTTTTGTAACATTTCGGTAGAGCAATGGCAGTGACTGACCTGAAATCCTTGAAAATTGGAGAGCAAACCGCATGCAAATGTTCGAAGACCAAACTTTTAATAAAAGAATATTTAACATGCATGAAGATGTAATACATTTGCCAATGGTGGTGGCTTATTCATGAGGGCAGCCCCACTAGAAAAAACTGGCTCATGAATAAGCTGCTCTCACAGCATTTCTCTCAGGAGCAGCCACTGCTGCTGCTTCCTCAGAAGTTTGCACAGCTGTCTGATGTGCAGAGCTCAGAAAAGGGCTAGAATATGCCTGGCCAGTCAGATCTCTGAGCAGGCTCTTAATGGAGCTTCTCCATTTGCAGCTGACTTAGAAATTATCAGCAGCTGCTCCCAGGCTTACTTTTCACAGTGAGGGGGTACAGTAGAATTTGGGGGAAGGGGAGATTATGAGGGCAAGGGGGCTTTGGAGAGGGGAGTGAATGTGGGTGAGAGGGCTCGGAGAAACGAGAGAGGGAGGGTTGAGGGGGGATATATTGCATTCCCTCATCTCCACTTTCTCCAACCCCACCAAAATGGCAGGCACTGGGCACCAGCCACTGCTGTCTCCCACTTGTATCCCAGACTCTGTTTCAAGGAGCAGAAAATTTCCATAGACTCTTGCACCCTCTTTCTCTTAATGTTATATGGTCAATGCATACTTGTTATATCTAGTTACCATTTTGCTAGTACAATTTCTTTTTCATTTAAAAAAAATAAATGGGAATGGGTTACTGACCCGTAGTCCAACACTCGCATCAGGAGGTCCTGTGACTAGTTTTTTTCTGGTCTCTACCCTTTGACTTGGCTGGCCTGAAATATCCCTATCAGGAGCAATGCTCCCACCGGTATAGCTCTCCAGATCACCAAGAAACACAAGCACCTCCACCAAGCTGAGGTATTTAATGTTGAGAAGAATGAAATGGCTAGGTCATGTTGAGGAAATAGAAGCCTCAAGAATTATAAAGCAGGTTAAACCACTCACATCAAAGGGTAAAAGAAAAGTCGGTAGACCAAACAAGATGTAGGAAAGAACCTTTAAAGAGGATATCAGCAGATTGCTGATGTTACATGAAGGTAAAGAGGTCTCGGAGAATCGGCATAAATAACAAAAAGTAGTTGCTGCCTTATGTTACCAAGAGGTGCAAAAAAAATATGTATATACGCACAGTCTTGTTCTAAAAATAACTTTCATTTTGTCAAAGTAATATGCAGATGGCTTCATAGTTTGTATATGAAGATTGATCTGCACTTGGTACGTATGTGACGTGGTTTTGTCATGATGTGAGAAAGCTTGTCTAACTTGGTACCTATGTGATGTGGTCACCTGCCCACGCTCCTGCTGAGATTGTCTCTCTGATGTCATATCCTCCCTCAAGTTATCTGCATTATGAATGTACCGTCTGTGTTCAAATGGAATGTGCCAGTCCTGTATAGTGTTATAACCTGGCTGGATCGTTTTCAGTACTCTTTCTTTCTTGAGAAACCTTTTGTGTGTTAATCCTGGTATGTCTTTTGGAATAGGGCTGTAGCGGAATATCGCAGCGGTAGCTATTTCTGGCGGAAACAGTGTTTCCGCAATTAGTGGAACGGCATGGCAGAGGCTTTCATTCCGCGGTTTCATTCCGCGGTTCCGCTTATTTAATTCCGCAACTTAGTGGAATCGTGGAAACATGACATTTTCGCTATTTCCGCAATTCCGCCAGTGCCAAAAAATAGCGGAATAGCGGATTTCCGCAATTTTCCCGCAATTCCGCGATTTGCAGAATTCCGGCTGAATTAGCGGAATATCCGCAGAAAAGTCGCGGTGTGGCGTGGGCAGTTCCGAAATGGCGGAATGGAATCGCGGCGCGGTAAAAGCTGCTGCCGCATCAGCCCTATTTTGGAACTAGAATTAAGAAGGACGAGTTGGCTGGCAGATAAGCCTATTCAGTTGTCTTTTCTTTGGAGCGAAAAGTGGGCTCTGAGAACCTGCAAATGAAAAGGAGAGGGGGGAAGAGAGTATTCAAGAGTTGTGTGTGTGAATAGGATATCTCTTTCCACGTGCCAGTCCCAAATACCATCTACCAGAAAATAGTGCAGTTTTCAGCTATCGTCTCAAAACCCCATCATTTTCCAGGGAACTTTCCTGAAATAGTTTAAATAGATTGATTTCACTGAGGAATTCTGAGAATTTAATTTAAAAACTCTATTAAAACTGGGTTCCTCAAGTATTGTATAGCTTCCATATTTGGACACATTAGTGGCACAAGCTATTGTGCCCCCAAATGGCGGGGAAGGTTTCTAAGAGTTGTGATTCTCTACTCTCTAGGTTCTCAAGTTGGTGGATGGGTTTCCGGAGGGGGGAGCAGGCACAGGTGGTGGACTGAGTGGGGGGGGGGGGGATGTGAGAAGGAGCTCAGCTGGCAAGCTTTACACTCTCACTGAGCTAGGGGGAAATCTTCAAATTATTATCTCCCGCGGCCCCCCCCCCCTCCCAATGAAGATGGGCCCCTTCTCCTGGTGAGAGCAGGAGACTGGGCTGGAATTGTTTGGTTCTTCCCTGGTGGCAGCAGGGATAGAACATTAGGCAAGGTTAATGTTGAAAGATTATATTATATTGTAATAATTGAGGGGTTACTTGGGTATGTTGTTTTGTATTGAATTATAGTTGTTGTTGTTTTGTATGTTTCTACCTTTGTTGTTAGCTGCCTCGTGTCGCTGTAGGCGAGAGAGAGCGATACAAATAAAAGGTGAAATGAAAAATGAAAAAAATATTTATCCCGCCCTTCCCAAATGGCTTAGGGCAGCTTACAAACACAAAAAACACAAATGTATAAAACAACAATAAAAACCCCAACCTTCCCAATACCCCTCCTCATCCCACCCCACCTTCCCACTCTCAACCTCCCAACCATACCCTATCCCCACCTGCCAAATGCTTTTTAAAATAAAAATGTTTTGCACTGCCTCTGGAAGATGCTTAGTGGCGAGGACTTAGAACAAGAGGAAGAGAGAGGGAAAGCAATAGAGGGGTAGAGGGCATAAGGTGTGTGTGTGTGTGTGTGTGTGTGTGTGTGGTGGTGGGAGCTCAACTATGACAGACAAGTGGAAGGAGCGGGGGTACAGTTCAAAAAAGTTTGAGAACCACTGCTTTACTCCAGACATGCTGAATGTCCCTCCTTCTCCTTCCCCCTCCTCCCCCAATGGTAGTGGGGACACAAAACATATCTGGAGTAGAGGAGGATGTAGATTACTGAGATTTTATTTATATATATTTAATGTACATTCAATAACACTGTTATGTGTAAACAAGGCCCACTTGATTTGCTTTAAGGTTATTTGCACCTTCATTTGCTATTCAGGTGTTAATCCCTTAATATGTTTTAATAGTAGGCTGGCATGTATTACAAACGGATTATTCAGTCTGCTTTACATATGTATTGCGTTATCTTAAGTTAAAGATTCAAGGCTATGCTTTCAAAGCTTTGTGCTAATATTGACTTGCATATATAAATTGGGGTTTACAAGAGCACTCCACTCTGCCTGTGTGGTCTGGAAAATATTGTCTCTGGATTTTTGCATAACTCTTAAAATGCCCATGCTCCTTGCATGTTACTAATGAAAGCCCTCCAAAATATTTCTTAAGACAAAACTGTGATCTGTAATATGTAGCATTTGTGTTGGACTTCTCACTGTCTTCTTGGAGTGATGATCAAACAGATCTTAGTGACGTATATATCCTTATGGCTATGTGCCATTATTCCTGTTTCATAGCTAGAACAATGGAATACAGATGGAACAAAGGCCGTGGTCTTTTGTGCGTACACAGTTCAGAGCTCAGCTATGTCAGTTGGACCCTTGGGGTGCTGTGGCAGCTGGCACAAGTGAACAATTCTCCGTTCGCCACATATTGGACTTCTCCTCTGCCCACTTCTGGTAGGTGCAAGGGCATCAGGATTGAGGTGGCAAGCTGTGTTGTGCTGTGCACCAGCTTTGTGCAGTGGGAGTGAAAGTGGTGAACCTGCCGCATCCCTGCTCTGTGTGTGTGTGCGCGCGTGCGTGTGTGTGTGTGTGTGTGTGCACATTCACAGGCCAGCAGGGAAGTGAAGGTGCATACACACATTGCTACCTAGGCTGTGCTTGAGCAGAGGGGTTCCAGCAGGGTTGGCAAAATTATCACCTTTTTTTTTTGTTTGTTTACTTGAAACTGGGTGAACCCCAGCATTTTGGGAGTGCAAGGAGGTTTAAAACAGCAGGGTTTTCAGTTTCAGATGGCTTAAACTGTTTCCAGACAGCAATTAAAACCTGGTTTCTAATTGCTGTGCTTGGCACTATAGTGGACGTTCTCTCTATGACAAGAACTACATCCTCTTTCGTCACATTAAAAATTGAGGCCTGTGAGATGTGACTTGATCAATTCACATAGTGAACTGGCACTAAGAATAGAATAGACTCCAGATCTGCTGACTACCAGTCCTCCATCCATATTCACATGGTCATGTTGCGTCGAAGTGTTTAAGCACCTGCTTGTGTCTCTCTGTCATTGCATCCCAACTACAGTCTGCCCTCCAAGCTGTCAGTGTAGAAACCTTGTGTAAACAGAGAGAATGGGGCGCACTCAAAATGAACCAGTAGGAGCCAGGAACTCGTGGTTTTTAAATTTTGTGCTGGTTCTGTATCTCCCTTGCTATGTCATGTTGAGCAGTAAGTCAACATTTTAACCTCTCATTTTCCTTTTATCCTTCTGTAAAAAGACAAGGCGTGTCATCGCCTTATTCACTGGAAGAGAAATAATTAGCTGCTGGTTGTAAAGCACTCAGTAAATATAGCTTTGCCTGACATGTCATAGCTAGTAGACCGGCAGGAAATGAAGGAACTTCCTGTAAACAATACATATATATCATAATAAATATGTATTGTATCATAATAAAACATTCAAAGAATTTCCTTCTGTTAAAAGGAAAAGGTGACAAAAATGGGTCTAGTTGAGCTATTGCTCCCCTATGTTACAGTATGTAAGTCAGTAAGTAGAAGTCTCACATGTTTGCTACTTTTAAAAAAGAAAAGAAAAGAAAATTAGTCTAGTAGCGAATACGTGAAAAATTCATGAGCATATTTGCATAAAATACAATAATGCTTCTCAGGATATTTTTTTTAGCATGTGGTCTTAATGCCTGTCCTCAGCTCATGAAGCCACATCAACAACTGAAAGGGAATTTCCAAGCTTAGATTCACAGTGTTTCAAGCAGGGGTGTCCAGGAGACTACATTGTGATCTACTCTAAAGGAGCATGCTTTTGTCCACTTCTGAGACCAGTTGCTGGGGCGCCCTAGAGCTGGCAACCAGGGACAGTGGTTTTGGCCCGGAGTGCTGGAGCCAGCAGGAAGGGTCCTGGACCTGGTAGATCACTTGAGGTTGACATCTGGATCAAGTGGATCACGTGCATCATAATTCTGGCCACTCCTGGTTTGAAGTCTGCAGAGAGAAGGAAGTGCATCACTGCCTAAAAGCTTTTTAAAACTGCATTTTGTATTTGAATCTTTGCCATTGATGACAAATCTACATGTAGTTCCTGAGCTTTATTTTGAGATGTAATATGTATAGGTGATTGGAAGCACCCCAAAAATTACCATACACAGCAAACTGACTATTAGTAGATAGATTTAGCCTACTGAGAGGTGCTGGCCTTTTAGGCATCCCTGGAGAAGAAAGTCCCATATCTTTCCAGTCCTCTCATCTTGAATAAGTGTGGAAGAAAAGCAGTTTTGTACAAGTTCTTCATATATTTTGTTAACTATAGACACAATCAATTTGACATGTACCTGCTTATTTAAAAATAAAGGATTAAAAGTAGCTGCTATTGCTTCTTGCTGGAAAATCTCCGTCCAAAACTCTGCTGCCAGGGTCATCCACCTCGCCCATTGCTTTGACCACGTGCAGCCCCTCCTCTCCTCTCTTCACTGACTCCCCTTTCCTGAACAAATCCTGCACAAGCTCCTAGTCTTCACCTATAAAGCTCTTCACAACCTTGCTCCCCCACCTCTCTGTGCTGATTTTCCTCCGTACTGTAGTCCGTGAACTCTGCTCCTCCTCTGTCCCCTCTCTCACCCTCCCACGCCTCCCCTAACCGCCTTCGTCCCTTCTCCCTAGCTGCCCCCCACGCCTGGAACTCCCTGCCCACATCCGCCTTGTCCCCTCCCTTCGTATCTTCAAATCCCTCCTCAAGACCCACCTCTTCCGCTCTGTCCTCCCTGACTTCTTGCTCCCCTCACCTAACTTCTGCTGATACCCGCCATCTAGTACAATCTGTTATCTAAGGTCTGTGTACTCATATCCTCACCACATGGACCAACCAGCCATCATTCTTGATGTAACCAAACCAAGCACGTGCACCTGGAACCTTGCATCCTTGTGAATGTTACACTCCTTGTCTCTCCCTCTGTTCCCCTTCCTTCGT
>QEPC01010928.1:184855-207077 GCA_003113815.1 Sphenodon punctatus
CCCAAAAAAAAAATATCTCAGATTGTATGCCCTAGGGCAGGGACCGTGTCTATTCAATTACTTTGTAAAGCACCAGTTACATTGCTGGCACTATATAAATGCTTGATGATGATGATGATGATGATAATGATAATTAAATTATTATCCATCAGGCTTTTGGTAAGGGGTAGGTTTTTTTTTCCCATGCATATTATATTTTAATATTGTTTTTAAAATTTTGTATTGTTTTATTGATTATTGTTGTTTGCCGCCCTGGGCTGCCCTGTGGGTGGGAGGGGCGGGATATAAATTTTACATAAATAAATAAATAAATAATAACTTTCCTACTTGAATCTTGAATTGATTTGAACGTTTGTAGCAATCGTAGGTGGGAAATGATGAGATGGACACAATGTATTTTTTTATGTTGATTGATATCCTATTAAGAAAAGCATTATCATGCTTGTGAATGGAATCTTGGTCAGGCAAGTATCAGAGGTGTGGTGGTTTTGCTGTTTTGCCGTTACGTTAATTTGTAGACTCCTCCTAAAGTGTGAGAGAATATTATTGTGAACTTCACAGCAGTGTCCACCAGCAGAGTGGATAAAAATTGATGGTTTTTATTTAAAAAAACAAACAAAACAGATTTGTTTTATTTAAATCGGATTTGGTTTTATTTTTTAAAAAAATATTTAAATACTAAATTTTTTATTTAAAAAATAATGTGATTAAAATTAAATCTCAGCACAAGCATGTTTAACCTGCATTTACAATCTCTTAAAAATGCATGAATGGCTCTCTATCACACTGATTTAAAGGCTCCTTTTAAGAACCAATTTGCTCACTTCTCTCAAATTATGAATATTATTATTTACCCTTTACCCACTAATCAAACATAGATATTCATTTCCTTTTCATCTCATGAAAATGCTAATAGCAGACTAAGTCACATGTGCAAAGAGACAGGGCTGCAATGAGCAAAAGTCTTAATGGATAATTGTTTGTTGTTGTGTGATCATGGGGTGAGGGACTAATTTGTTTGTGATTTACTTCTTAACATGCCTAATGTACTCACTGTATCTGTGCAGCTTGACACAGATAATGAGCAAAGTTATCAATTAAATAAATCATGTATTATGTACTATTTCCTAAAATTAGCAAAAAATGAAAATAAAGTTACTAAAAAATTATGCAAAATATACCTTTCTGGATGGTGTAAATGTTCTATTGAATTATAAATTAACATGTTTTAGTGATCAGATTTGCACCATTGTTTAGGACATATCTGTGAAGTAGTATCCATGGGAAACTTGATTTAAATCAATTATTTAAATTTGTTTTTTCTCTTGATTTAAATAAATGATTTAAATCGCCTTGATTTAAATCAATCCACCCTGCCCACCAGTGCATGTCTTGTTCACTTCACTGGGGTTATGCAAGCACAGGGCTTCATCGGAGCCTAAATAGGATATAGCTATATGGTTGTATGAAAAGGTGTATGGGGAAGATGGCAGACTTAAGGTTCCAGGAAAGTAGTATAACTTGGGGGGAGGAGGGGGCCACAAATGAGGTAATAGTAATGGGTGAAAGTTGTTCCATAGCTTATTCAAATGTGCCTCATTAGCCACTATCCTGAATCTGCTTACTCCAGCGTAGCCCTATTGAAATCAATGGGGCTACACCAGAGCAAGCAGTTCGGGGTTTGTAGCTCTTAAATGTATCTCTGGTCTTGCTTGGGTTTGAAGGGAGAGCAAAAGGTTTGGGGAAATCCATAGTGAAAGTAGTTTTTTGAGGATAATCTTAAAATGTTTTTTGAGGATAATTTTTAAAATGTTTAATCTTGAATGGTGGGCGCACCAATGAAAATAAACTTGCTTCAGGGCAGGCATGTGTGGCGGTTTTGGTGAGGGTTTTTTGTTTTTAAAAAAAGTCTGTTTCTTTAGCATGGTCTCTGGTTTCCCTCCCTTCTTTAGGAAGTGTTTAGGAGAGTAAAGAGTAGGACAGCGGTGCTAGGTTGAGTGAAAGAATCCGCATGCTTCAATAGAAAATAATCTTGCAAGGCTTTCTGAGGGGCTGAAAGCCACCCAGGATTTGCCCAGTGGCATTTTGAATGGCAGCCAAATGACTTGCTTTGTATTGCTGAGACTGTTCTGTTCTGCCCTCAGGGACTGTTGACCTAGTCATACTGACAAAGTAATCAAGTGCCCCAAAACCATTGTTTCAGAGCAGTGACTCCAAGAAATAATGGGACAGTTTGCAGGTTATTAACCGGCTTGTTTGTTTAGCTTCACATTGAGTGTGCTGAAACTTTCTACTCTCCTAGTAGGATTGAAAGATTATACGTGCATTTTAGTGTGTCATAACTTCTTGTCCTGGCAGATGAAGTAGCTGGGATGGTAGAACATATTGGGCACCTGGTCAATTCCTGCCTCTTCTCCCAAGAATTACAAAATGAAAATTAGTTTTATCGTCTAATACTCTTAAAGGTGAAAGGAAAAGCTTGTATTTGTTGCATTATTTGCTTCCCATGGTCTATCTTGCCCAGTAAGCTACTAGACATTTAGTGCAGTTTCTGTTCTGTTGGTACTTGCCCTCACCCTACCCAACCCTTGAATGGCTAGCTCTGGGGGTTAGGTAACATTACTTGGCGGGCTCTATGCCCACCTTGCAGTTAGCTGCTTGGCTGGAAGTCTAAACAGATCAAAGTGTTGAATGCTCCATGATTTCCTCTGTTCCAGCTAATGCAGTTCTTCTTTGAGTAGCTCCTCACATTCTCACAACTGGATTGCGAGCATGCGCCCTTCACCTGTCAGCTCATGCCTAGCTCATTAATATTCAAAGACCTTTTGACAGTCACGAGCCCCTCTGTATATGAGACACTCTCCCGCCCATTCCCAAAAGTTCCTTCCAACTGCTTTCGTGACTTGTTGGTTCTAGCCTAGTTTGTTAAAGATTTTCTTCTGTCGGAAATGGCCTTGTCAAAATCAGGAGCTTTTAAAAACTGCAGCTCCTGTAAAAGGAAGATGCCCACAAGTGATCAACATGAACTATGTCCAATCTGTCTCAGTCTGTCCACTATGTCCAATCTGTTCCCATGAACAGGACAATTGTCCACATTGTGTGAAATGTAAATCAAGATCTCTTCATACAAGGTCATTAAGACTTTCTGGCTGGCTAGCGGAGCTAGAGAAAAAGGCTGAAAAGGAGCAAAGAAGACTCACCAATCCCTGTCAGTGCCCACATCGCCAGTACTTCCCTGAGCATCAGCTAAGGCAACCACGTGTGTGGAGGTGGTGGAGGGGATCCATTTGAAAAGGGCCTATGAATGAAGAGAAGTCTTTCATTCCCACACGGTGGATACATTATACTTGGTGCTGACATTGACTCTTATCAGAGGTAAACGTTTCACTCCCAAGGACAGGTTTGATAACTTTGTAGCCATTATTAAGACATTGAGGTTTCATAGGCTGCAAAGAGTCCAAGTGTATCAAGGATTGTTAGGAGTGATGGCTTCTACAACTAGCCTAATTCAGAATGCCAGGTTATATTGAGACCCCTGCAACTCTGGTTCCTGTCGCATTACAATCCTGTACATGATAGGGATACCAAAAGGATCAGGATAACTACTGAGGTGTTTAAACCCGCCCTCAGAAAATGGTCTAGCAAGGATTTTGTGTTCTCTGGTATGCCGTTCAAATTACCAAAGCGTTCCCTGTTATTAACCACAGATGCTTCATTAACAGACGTTTTCCTCCCGGACAAGATCCGTGGGCCCCAGATCTCTCCTCCTTCCACTGTCAATGTGAGAGTTGGCCGTTCTGCCAGGCCTTTTGTGAGAGAGACGGGTAGTGGGTGGGAGGAGGAGGGGATGGTGGGGGGAGGGGTTTTATCTGCTTGACGCTGCTGTTTTATAACATGTTGTTTTATTATTATGTCCTATGGCTGTTTTAACTTGTTGGTACGCCATCCCGAGTTGCCATAGGCACGATGGGGTGGGATAGTAAATAGTTCTAATAAATAAATAAAATAAATAACAGGTTGGGGTGCATACCTTGGAGACCTGTTGCTGACAGAACAGTGGAACGATCTCCAGAAAACATGGCATATAAATCAGTTGTGAGATTGTAGCGATAGCAAAAGCCCTAAAAGCATTTGAGCACATCATCCAGGGACAGATGATGCATATAGCATCAGACAACATGACGACCATATGTTACTTGAACAGGCAAGGCGGAACGGATTCCACAGAACTGTGCAAAATAGCTCAAACTATATGGTACTGGGCAATTTCCAAGGGTGTGTCACTGCAGGCCATTCATTTGACCAGTTCTCAGAACACCAAAACGGTCATTCTCAGCAGAATGACCAAGGAGCACCACGAATGGGAACTATGCCCAAAGGTGTTCCTAACTATATTGTGCAGATGGGGACAACCAAGGGTGGACCTTTTTGCCCCTTCCCAAAATACGAAGTGTCTTGGGTATTGCACTTGAGTGGGGCACAACCCCAGGTCATTGAGGGATGCTTCCTTGCAGAACTGGACAGGGCCCCTGCACTATGCGTTTCCCCCCATACCTCTGTTGCAGAGTGATAGAAAAATATGTCTGGAGGGGGCCAACTTAGTTCTCATTGCCCCAGAATATTCAAGGCAAATTTGGTTTCCCACACTTCAGGACATATCCTTAGACAAATGGTCTCTCCCCATATTTCCACATCTCCTAATCCAGGAGAAGGGTACCATCCTACATCCAGGCTTAGAAAGGTTAAACCTAAGAGCCTGAAGAATCAGGGTCAAACCTTGACCAAGAGCTGGCCTACAGAAATTAAACAAGTCCTAGAAAGTGACATCAAACCCTCCACTAAGCGCTCATATGATAGCAAGTGGAAGAGTAGATTCTGGTTGAAAGATAACTCCATTGCAGTAAAGACATGTAACCTACAGTGTGTTCTGCAATATTTATTACATTTGGTGAACAAAGGTATATCACCATCATCACTTAATGTTCATTTGTCTGGTGTATTGAGGAATTTACCCTTTGAGGATGGTAAGTCTATCTTTGCTAGCCCAATTACAAAAAAGTTTTTGAAAGGAGTTGGCAATATGTTTCCCCCTGTTAAACCCCAGTATCTGCCTCGGATTTGAACTTACTTTTGGACATTTTGACCAAACCCCCATTTGAACCAGCAGCAGGTTCAGATCTTTACCACCTAACTCTCAAAACAGTTTTTCTGTTTGCTATAACTTGCCTTAGAAGTGTGAGTGGATTGGCAGCTATTTCCATAGACACTCCCTATTTGCAGATTTTACATGATAGAGTTCTTATTTCTTTGACGCCACCTTTTTTTTAAACCAAAGATGGTGTCCTCATTTCATTCAAATTTGGGAGGACAATGGACTGATTTAATGTCTCCACCACATGACTCGGAGGATCACAAACGTCTGTGCACACTCAATGTTAGACGTGCTCTCCTTTTCTATCTAAAAGCATTAGGAAATCTAAGAGACTCTTTGTTTCCTATGCTACAGGAAGTTTGGGATTACAGGTCTCTAAGTTCCCAAACCATTTCAAAGTGGCTAGTCAGGTTCATAACACACTGCTATACCAAAACAGGGAAAGTGGTGCCAGAGAGCTCATTCAATAAGAGCTGTGGGAGTAACTGTGGTGGCATTTTCCAGTGTTCCACCACAACAAATCTGCAAAGCTGCCACTTGGAGCAGGACTCGCATTTTCACTAAACACTATGCAATACATTTTAAATTCTGAAGAAGATAAGTGTTGGCAAAGCAATTTTGAGTTTTAAAAAATAACTTTATTGTTCCATGGTATTCATTGTTCTGTTTATGATACTTACCTGAATAAAACTTTTTTCTTTATAATTTGCTTATCTCCTAGATGCCTTCTCTGTAAATAAAATAAACACAATTAGGAGGTCTGAAATTACAAGGTTAAGGAACATGAAATCCTCCCACCCCCATGTCTCCTCAGCTTGGTACTCTGCCAGTTGTGAAAATGTGAGGAGCCACTCAAAGAACTACTGAAGGTTGCTACTTTGTAAACCAGGTTCTACGAGATGGCTCCGAACATTCTCACAACACCTGCCCATTCAGTCCTGCTAGGATTTCTATGCTTGGAGTTGGAAGGAACTGTTGGGAATGGGCGGGAGAGTGTCTTGTATGCCAACAGGTGAAGGGTGCATGCGCGAAACCCAATTGTGAGACTGTTTGGAGCCATCTCGAAGAACCTTGCTTTAGAACCTTGTTTACAAGGTAGCAGCCTTCAGATGTTAAGACTAGAACCGAAAGGCAACTTGAGCGATGCAAGTATGGTGATGGCTTGTTCTGTAGGCAAATAGCAGACTTCATTCTGCTGGGCTGTCTTTCTGGTACTCTAAAACTGCCTTTGTAAATATTGTTAAACACACTTTCTAAAACGGAATTATTGCTTATTCTTCCATCCCCCCTCCCCCAAAGTCAATGTCTATTACATATAAACATTTAATCTTGCTGAATAGCCAATGCTTCTATCATGAAGTGACAAATGTAAAAATAGGGAGAGAACCTGAGAGAACGGACTCTCCATTCAGAAAATGCTTTTAAAGGAATTGTGGGGGATAATAAGAAAAAGCAGCCTCCAAACTCTGTTAACCTCCAATAAATGAACTCTGGATAAGGCACTTCTGCTGAGCCGATCATATTGCATTTTTCTTTTTATCCCACATGAGATCCATGGGTCTAAAAAAAATCTTATTATGAAGATCAAGCAGAATGCACTGTGGTACTTTACTTCTAAAGTAAGGTGATGTCCCTCTTTAGGAAGTACAATCACACCTGTGGCTGCTCTGTCTCTGGGAATCTAGGTGGGACCATTTTAAATGTCCTGCAATGGGTCCTCCATGAGTGTCTCTCTTTTCCTTTCACTGTGTATGACTGAATGGGAGATTTATTTATTGATTTATTTCTGCAATTTGTACCCCGCCCCTTCTGTGAACAGCTCGGGGCGGCTTCCAGCAATATAAATACATAAAAACAGTATAAAACAATTTTAAAACAATCAACAATACAAATATTTAAAACAGGGCCCCGGAAGTTAAAACAATAAGACAGGATAGGGGCGAAAACAACCCTAACCCTAACCCCCACCCCCAAAGGCCTGGGCGAACAGCCAGGTTTTACAACACCGCTGGAATGACAATAGGCTTGGGGCCAGGTGAGCTTCCTCCGGAAGGGAGTTCCAAATACGTGGTCCGGCCACTGAGAATGCCCTCTCCATTGTGGCCCCCCGCTTTACGCGGGGAACCTCCAAGAAGGTACCCCCGGCAGACCTCAGGAGCTGCTCTGGGGCACGGAGGGCGAGTCGGTCCCTGAGGTACGAAGGGCCCAGACCGTGCAGGGCCTTATAGATCAGCACTAAAACCTTGAACTCGGCTCGGCACGCTATTGGCAGCCAGTGTAGAGTCTGGAGCACAGGTGTAATATGTTCCTGACGACCTGTCCCCGTAAGGAGACGGGCCGCCACATTCTGCACTAGCTGCAGCCTCCAAACCAGGAACAAGGGGAGCCCCAAGTAGAGCGCGTTGCAGTAGTCCAGCCTCGAGGTGATGAAGGCATGCATGAGGGAGGCCAGGTCCGGGCCGGAGACGAACGGATGCAGCCTACGCACCAGATATTACTGGCGGAAGGCAGCCTTAGTGACTACCTCCACCTGCCGTTCCAGGCACAGGTCTGCGTTGAGTATCACCCCCAGACTCCGGACCTGCTGAGCAATAGGAGGGTGAACCCCCCCAATCAGGGGGGCCACTACCTCCCTCGCTCTCCCCACCAACATCCGTCTTATCGGGGTTGAGCTTCAGTCTGCTCTGCCACATCCATTCCGCCACGGCCTCCAGACACTGGGATAGCAACGAGACAGCCGGGTCTGGGTCAGTTGAAAAGGAGAGGTACAGCTGAGTATCATCAGCATCTTGTTTGTTTTGTGGGGGGTTTTTAATTTAAAAGGGGTTTTTTTCCTAGCCTCAAAGTTAGGCAATGGACTGTTTTTAAATGTGCATAATTTATATATTATGTTAATTTGTACATATATGCAAATTGGAGTAATGGGGGACAGAGCATGGTGGTGTTGAAAACTGGTCACCTTGATTTTACAGAGAAGGAAACTAGCTGAAAGTGACCCTATCTATCCACCTTACTTCCAAAGAGCAATAACCCAAAACACTTCCAAAATAATTGTTACAAATAATACCCCTGGTTTCCAGAACTGCAAGAAAATCTTTTTCCCCCCCCAGTTGTAACTTGTGCTATTCAGCTTTGCTGTTTCTTTTTTGTTTTTTCTAATTGTTGTCCATTATTTATTTATTTTTTATTGCATTTATATGCTGTCCCCTTATGCCTACGGCATCTCGGGGCGGCTTCCAACACAAAATAAAACAATTTACAACAATATAAAACCACCTTAAATATCTACAAAATTCCAATATTCTTAAAACAGATTTAAAACACCCACACACACAAATTTAACCCCTCCTTGCCTCCGAAGGCCTGGGAGAACAGCCATGTCTTACAGGCCCGACGGAAGGCCAACAGACTCGGGGTCAGCTGTGCTTCCTCTGGGAGGGAGTTCCACAAACACAGCCCAGCCACGGAGAATGCCCTCTCCATTGTAGCCCCCCGTTTTACACAGGGGACCTCCAGGAAGGCACCCACGGTGGACCGGAAGGACCGTTCTGAGTTGTGGAGGGCGAGGCGGTCCCTGAGGTATCCAGGTCCAAGACCGTACAGGGCTCTATAGATCTAAGTCAGTACCTTGAATCTGGCTTGGCACATTACAGGCAGCCGGTGTTATGTGCTATCATCGGCCCGTTCCTGTTAGGAGATGGGCCGCTGCATTCTGCACTAACTGCAACCTCTGTGCTAGCATCAAGGGAAGCCCCATGTAGCGCGCATTACAGTAGTCCAGCCTCGAGGTGATGAAGGCATGGATCAAAGTGGCCAGGTCGAATCTGGAGATGTACAGGCGCAGCCTTCGCACCAGATACAGCTGGTGGAAAGCTGCCTTCACCACTGCATCCACCTGCTGATCTAGATGGAGGCCTGCATCCAGTAACACCCCCAGACTCCGAAACTGCTGGGCCACTGAGGGGCGCACCCCTCCACAAGAGGGGGCAACACCTCCCCCGCTCGGGCTACCACCATCACCTCCATCTTATCGGGATTGAGCTTCAGTCTGCTCTGCCGCCCATGGCCAACTCGCCACGGCCTCCAAACACTGAGATAGCAAGGAGACGCCAGGGGCTGGGTCGGCTGAAAAAGAGAGGTAGAGCTAGGTGTCGTCAGCATATTGGTGGCAACGCACACCAGACCCTCTCACAATCTCCCCCAAGGGCTGCATATATACATTAAACAATGAAGGAGACAGGATGGAACCTTGCAGAACGCCACAGTCCAGGGCCCGCGGGCTAGATGTTTCTGCTCCCAGGACAACCTGCTAGGTCCTCCCCGAGAGGAATGAGTGGAACCAACCAAGGGTGGTCCCATCTAGACCCCCCCAGGTTATGCAACCATGTCAATAACGGCCCATGGTCCACTGTATCCAATGCGGCCGAGAGATCTTGCAGGACAAGTAGCGTCGAACGTCCTGTGTTCATCTCCTGGCGGATATCGTCCACCAAGGCCAACAACACCGTCTCCATACCATAGCCGGGTCGAAACCCTGATTGAAATGGGTCAAGAAAACCAATGCTGTCTAGGTGAACCTGGAGCTACAAGGCCACTGCCTGTTCAATAACCTTCCTTAAAAAGGGAACGTTAGAGACGGGTCCGTAACTGGCGAGTGCGTCCGCATCCAAGGATGGCTTCTTCAGCAGGGGACGCACCACGGCCTCCTTGAGACCCGGAGGCGGACTCCCCTGCTGAAGGGACGCGTTGATTACCCCCGCCAGCACCGACCCCAATATCTCCCTGGAGGCTTTCAACAACCAGGACGGGCAAGGATCTAATTTGCAACTAGTGGCCCTAACCAACCCCAGGATCTCCACAGCATTGACTGGCGTCACTTCCTGAAACTCATCCCCAAAAGATGAACCAGACGGCGCCTCCATCACCTCGCGCTCTATTCCTACTGTCTCTAATCCAGTGTCGAAGTTGCTCTGGATCTGAGCAATCTTGTCTGCAAAGTAGATGGCAAACTCCTCACAGTGGGCCTGGGACAAGTCCCCGTCCAGGTGGAGGGAGGCTGGACTGACCAGCCGCCGCACCACCCAGAACAGCTCCGCTGGGCGCAACTTTGCAGACGCTATGAGAGTGGCAAAGAACTCTTTCTTTGCCACCCTCACAGCCTCAACGTAGGACTGCAAATGGCCCCTACGGAGAAGTCGGTTGGATTCAGCACGAGTCCGACGCCAGCGTCACTCTAGTCGCCTGCCTTCCTGCTTCATACCTCGCAGCCCCTCAGTAAACCAAGGGGCCCTGCAGGGCCCTGCATTATGATTAGCCTATTCTGTTTTGGTAGATTTCCCTCAGTGCTGGGGGTGGAGGGTGGGTCTCATTTTCCTGTGTGTGGTGGTTCTAAGTGCTTTCTTGCAAACTAATAGTGAAATATGGGGTTGGGCATGTTACTTAGAAATGCTCTTATCTTGTAGAAAGTGATAATATTTTAAAACCAATTATGTCCTTTCAGAGCCCAAATTTATAAATGAAAATAATTTGTGATATTGCACTTTTCTGTGATATTCTGACCTTCAGTAAAAGTCCAGAACTGTACTTGGCAACTTATTTGTGAACACAGCTGTAGCTAGCAGAGCTCTAACTGCAGTGTGGTCAAGGGCCTATGATCAAACAGGTTTTGAGAATTCTTTTAACCAAATCCATGTCCCCCTCAGTGCTTGGCTGAAAGAGCCTTGAAAATAGGTTTCCCTAATAAGCGTATATTTTTAAAAGTATTTTTAAACCTCAAAATAGGCTTTCTTAATATGTGTAGATTCTTTTAAGGTACTTTACCTTTTAAAGATAAAAGGTACTCTTCTATATTGATGGGTGACACCAGTTGAAAGGCAAACTGATCCAAATAAATAAGACAAGAGTAAGCCTTCCTAAACTTGAAATCTGGCTTTGCATCCTAAATATGGGTTCCTGATTTTGTTTGAAAAGTAGGTTCTGGACACCATGGTGTAAGCATGCAATAACAGCAGGTCTACTAGGTTTCGGAATTTGCTTTCTAGCTATATAAATGGGCATGTGGCATGATTGATTATTATTATTATTATTATTATTTATTTTAGTCTTTTGTGAGTTGCTTCAGAAAATGCATGCTATTCCTATTTATAGCCGTCCAACTGTGTGAGGATGAAATAGCTTTGTACAATAGACATTGCACGATTCCTGTAATGAGTGGGTACAGAGAGCCAAACCTCCTTTTTGCAAATCTTCCCTAGGCTGGTGACTGGCATCTGAGAGCTCTGCCACATCAGGTGGTGGTGGCGGCCCTGCAGTGCGTGGGCTCAGTAATTCTCTTCAGGTTCCCTTTTGAGCACAGCTGCGTCGCTATGAAATAGCTTTTCATTCCTCTCCCACCCTCAGGCATGTTTTAATTTAGTTGATTCTGTGTGACTCCTGACCAAGCTAGATTCAGGTTGCCGATCCCCTTCTGGGCTGAAAGGTTTGGTTAGTCACAGTGTGACTAGCGTAGAATTTTAAATCCTACCTCATTCTGTGGGTGTCTTGGCTGGCTCACTTTCCCTTCTTTGTACCAAGCACCCCCTCTCCTGAGCAAGCACCTCTCCGCCAGCAAGTTAGCTTTGCCAAGGTGAGGGTTGTGCGTACTGAGGTTGTGAACCTTGTATGGCAATTCATACTACAATGCTTGCTTATTGATGTCTTTCCCCTCCTGTGGCTCCCCTTAACTCCAGGGACCCCCTTTCCCCCCAACTAGAAGACATCTTACGGTTGACCAACTGGATATAGTATATGAGACACCACTCGCTTCCCAGAATCAATAAGTAGCTCTCCCCCTGTATTGAGCCTCAAGAGTGCAATCTGCATGTTACGATTTAAAGATCCAGCGATAGAGTGCGGTTCCCATGTTGGTCCCATGTGACAGAGATAAAGTGATTCAAATGGTATCTTTTATTGGACCAGCTGTTGTTGGTGGAAATAAGCAAGCTTTCGGGCTACACGGGCCTTCCTCAGGCATGTAACGTTGCCAGTAGAAACATATAAATGAAGCAAATGTAGAGCAGGTATATGAGGGGGCATGGAATGGGTGGGAGATGGATAGGACAGGGTAGCAGGTGGGAGGAAATAAAGAGAGAGAGATGTGCCAGACATTTTTAAAATAGCTCTAAAATTACATATAAAATTATAATTTATATATAAATCATATAATTTAAATCATATATATGACTTCAAGATGCAGAACTTCACTGTCAACACAAAAATGTGGGAGCAACATGACACTGAATTTACCCAATCTGGGGAATACTGTGACTTCATTATCCATTTTCCTATTTTAATCTAAAATCTAGACTTTTACGTGAATCTGCTACAGAGTCTTCAGGGTGTTTTTAATCAACATGATGGGTAGCTTGCTTCTAGAGTGAATTTTGTTTTGTAAAACATGAGTCACATACTTTTTGCACCCCATGAGTTACTTGATGGAGAAATTCACAAATTACTTATTTATTGTATTTATTTATTTATTTATTTATTTTATTACACTTGTATGCCGCCCCCTCATGCCTACGGCATCTTGGGGAGGCTTCCAACACAAAATAAAACAATTTAAAATAATATAAAACCACATTACAATCTATAAAATGCCAATATTATTATTAAAACACATTTAAAACACACCCCACACCAAAATTTAACCCACCCTCCCCTCCCCTCCCCTCCTCCGAAGGCCTGGGAGAACAGCCATGTCTTACAGGCCCGACGGAAGGCAAACAGACTTGGGGGTGCCAGCCGTGCTTCCTCTGGGAGGGAGTTCCACAACTGTGGCCCAGTCACCGAGAATGACCTCTCCATTGTAGCCCCCCACTTTACGCGGGGGACCTCCAGGAAGGCACCTCTGGTGGACTGAAGGATCCATTCTGAGCCGCGGAGGGTATCCCTGAGGTATCCAGGTACAAGGCCGTACAGGCCCTTATAGATCAAAGTCAATACCTTGAATCTGTCTCGGCACGTTCCAGGCAGCCAGTGCGGTGCACGGAGCACCAGTGTTATGTGCTCTCGTCGGCCTGTCCCTGTTAGTAGATGGGCCGCTGCATTCTGCACTAGCTGCAACCTCCAGGCCAGCGTCAAGGGAAGTCCTACGTAGAGCACGTTACAGTAGTCCAGCCTTGAGGTGATAAAGGCATGGATCAAAGTAGCCAGGCCGGGTCTGGAGATGTACAGGCGCAGTCTCCGTACCAGATACAGCTGGCGGAAAGCCGCCTTCGCCAACACATCCACCTGTTGATCTAGATGGAGGCTCACATCCAATAACACCCCCAGACTCTGAACCTGCTGGGTCACGGAGGGGCGCATCCCCTCCACAAGAGGGGGCAACACCTCCCCAGATCGGCCTACCACCATCACCTCCGTCTTATCGGGATTGAGCTTCAGTCTGCTCTGCCATAACCAACTCGCCATGGCCTCCAAACGCTGAGATAGCACGGAGATGGCAGGGCCTGGGTCAGCTGAAATACAGAGGTAAAACTGGGTATCATCAGCATATTGGTGGCAGCACACACCAAACCCTCTCACAATCTCCCCCAAGGGCTGCATATATACATTAAACAACGGAGACGGGATTGAACCTTGCGGAACGCCACAGTCCAGGACCCGGGGGCTAGATGTTTCTGCTCCCAGGAGAACCCACTGGATACTCCCTGAGAGGAATGAGTGGAACCAACCAAGGGTGGTCCCTTCCAGACCCCCCAGGTCACGCAACTGTCTCAACAGCAGCCCATGGTCTACTATATCAAATGCAGCTGAGAGATCTAGCAGGACCAATAGCGTCGAACGTCCTGTGTCCATCTCCTGGCGGAGATGGTCCACCAAGGCCACCAGCGCCGTACCATGGCCAGACCGAAACCCTGATTGACATGGGTCAAGAAAACCGATGCTGTCTAGGTGAGCCTGGAGCTGCAAGGCCACTGCCCATTCAATAACCTTCCCTAAAAAGGGGAAGGTCCCCCCTCCAAAGGGATGCATTGATTACCCTGGCCCCAATATCTCCCTGGAGGCTTTCACCAACCAGGACGGGCAAGGATCTAATTCACAAGTAGTGGCCCTAACCGACCCCAGGATCTCCACAGCATCAACTGGCGTCACTTCCTGGAACTCATCCCAGAAGGATGGACCAGACGGCACCTCCATCACCTCACGCTCTACTCCTACTGTCTCTAATCCAATGTTGAAGTTGTTCTGGATCTGAGCGATCTTGTCTGCAAAGTAGATGGCAAACTCCTCACAGCGGGCCTGGGACAAGTCCCCATCCAGGCGGAGGGAGGCCGGACTGACCAGGCCCCGCACCACCCGAAACAGCTCCGCTGGATGTGACTTTGCAGACACTATGAGGGTGACAAAGAATTCTTTCTTGGCCACCCTCACAGCCTCGACGTAGGACCGCAAATGGGCCCTACGGAGAAGTCGGTCGGATTCAGCACGAGTCCGATGCCAGTGTCGCTCTAGTCGCCTGCCTTCCTGCTTCATACCTCACGGCCCCTCAGTAAACCAAACGGCCCAGTGGTGCCGAGACAGGGGCAGGGGACGCCTCGGGGCCACCCTGTCAGTGACCTCCCCAAGCAAGATATTCCAAGCCTGGACGAGTTCATCCATAGAGTGGCTGGTAGAGTCCAGAGTTAACTCCCCCAGGGCCTCCTGGAACCATTGAGGTTCCATCAGCCTCCAAGGGTGGACCATCCTAACTGGTACCCTCCCCTTCTGGGGGTGACTCACTGAGAGATTGATAGTAAGGAGGTAATGATCCGTCCATGACAAGGGCATATCTGTGACATTCCCCCACTACCAGATCATCCGCCTCAAGGCCAGAGCAGAACAACAGGTCGAGGGTATGTCCCCCCACATGGGTCGGGCAGCTAACAACTCGGGACAAATCCATGGTTGCCAACTAATTTGCATACCCCACCCTAATTTGCGTAGGGCCACCCACACTCATCTGTATAGTCTTGCCCCTAATTTGCATAACGTGTGAATGTAAAACCATGCATTCCAAACCACATACCATGGCAAAACTTGGCACCCCACCCCCTTCACAAACATAAAAATACAGACTGCACAGGGGCAACAGCAAGGCCACAAAACGTACAGTACAAGCTACTGGATTCTAGTAGTTTCAGAAGGGAACTGTTGGAGCCTTCAATTGTGGACACATTTAACACTAGCCTGCATAGAATTGCCACAATTATTTACAAAATATCAAGCTACGGGGAAGGTGCCAACTTCAAGAAGTATTTTAAAGCATTTTTTCCCACATAGACGTTGTATAAAATATCAATAATAAAAAACCCTCTGCTTTATAATGATAGTTCAGGCTCTTGCAAATTTACTCATGCTCTGAAATTGCAAGTTAAGGCTCTGGCCTTAACTCGTGAGCCATGTAAGCAGTAAAGATGTTGTACAGCCTCACATATTGTGCTTTTATTCCAGATTGGGCTCCATGCCCCCACGCTTTGCATTGGTCTTTCAGTCCCAATCCTCTTCCTCTGTAGGTTGAGGGCAACACTGAAGCTGGGCAATGAAGGGGGTGAAGGGGCACCGAGAGAGCCCCAGCTTGGCGGGCGGCTTGCCCTGCTTGGAGGCCTAGCACCAACACTCCTCACTTCCCAAATCTGTCATGGCAACTGCTACAATATCTTTTAAAGGCCCCACAGCTGCAGCCCGTGCGCTTCTGAGGCCACCACCATGTTCTCTAACTGGCATGCTAGGACTACGCTACCTAGCATGCCAGAGTAAGAAACCTGGAGGTGGCCCCAGGAGTTCATGTGCGTGGGCTGCCAGTGCAGGGCCTTTGAAAGATACTACAGCAGTGGCCACGGCAGCGTGTGGAAGCGAGGAGCAGAGTTACAGGTAGGCGGTCAGGGCATGGCGACCAGGAAGCCAGGAATGAGATCTCCTTGGGCGGGTGGATGGCAGCAATTCTCCATCCTGCCTGCTTCTTGGAAGGGAGGTGGGTGAGCCAGAGAGTGCCAGGCAGGTGGCCACGGGGGCATCAGTAGTTCTCCCCCCACCCCCAACTCCCTGCCCAGACTTCTGTGTGGAGCAGGCAGGCAGGAGCAAGGAGTGGTGGCAAGGGGTAGGGGGCCAGGGTCAACGGGGTGGTTGTGTTCCCCAGCGCCCCAAAACCCTCAGGCATAATCACCCCGAGCCCTGCTGAGGAGGAGAAACTCCCCTGCTGCGCATCTGCCCATGCGTTACATAATGTTTCTGTCCAGTAACCCTCCCATACCCAAAAGCGGAGATTTAAAAGTTTATAACTTTAAAACTCTGCTCTGTTCAAAACAAACAAACAAAAAACCCAAAGGCACCCCTGCGTGGCAGGCTTGAATTTTCTAAAACCCAGTCAATTTCACAGACAGGCTTTTAAAGCCCCGAAGGCCGTTCAGTGTGAGACGGTCAGGGGGAAAAAGAGAGAATCTGCTCCCCAGCCTGCAATTTCTAAACAGCTGTATCACTCATTCTTTGACAGACCTGGCTGACATTTCCACAGTTTCAGCCTCTCACCTCAGAGACCCTCTATGCAAAGTACTGTGAAAGAGACAAACTTAAGTACTTCCATATTAAACAAAATATGCAAGCATGGCACCATGGTATTAAAATGCTTAGATGTATGTATACCAATGCCAGAAGCATCAAAAGTAAAATGGGGGAATGAGAGTTCTTCCCTTCAGGCGAGGACATTGATATCATACGCATCTCAGAAACATGGTGGAATGAGGACAATCAATGGGACATACCAGGATACAAAATGACAGAGCTGATTGTACTGGGTGGGGGTGGAGTAGCTGTCTGTATTAAAGACAGCATTGCATCAAACAATAAAAATCATAAATTACACACATTCTCCTCTAGAATCACTATGGATAGAAATTAGAGGGGTGCACCAGGGTCCCATGTCATTGTGTTTTTTTTTGTTTAAATCTTTCATTTTCGTTTTCATAAATATCAAACTTTCATTTTTGTTTTTGCTTGCGTTTTTGATTTCCATTGGTTTCAATCAAAATCAAAAATCATTATCTTTGGATGAAACTTGAAGGATTTGTACCCCCGCTGGACGGCACTAGCTGTACCAAACTTCGGAAAGATTGCATAAAGGAATCTGATTTTATAAGCAGTTGAATTATGTTATTTTGCAAACATCTGCATATACATTCTTGGCTGTAACTTCTTTGTCACCCATCTAATGTGGATGAAACTTGGTGAGTTTATACCCCTCCTCATTTTTACTATAGATGCCAACTTTCAGAAGGATTGGATCAAGGGGTCCTGGTGATATAAGCAGTCAACTTATACATGTATGTCTGACTGGAACATCTTTGTAGTTCAACCAGCGTACATGAAGTTTAGCAGGACTGTATCTCACAACTTCAGGATCATCTCTGCCAAATATCAGAAAGGTGTGATAAAGGGTCCCAGTTGTATACACCTGTACAGTATATGCAGAGAATGAGCCTATGCCAGGGATTCTCTTACATGTCACTTGTATAAGATCTGTTTGTGAAGCCAATTGGCCAGCAGTAATGTCAACCAAAATATCCTCATTCTGTGCTGTGACCATCCCAACCTTTCTCCCCCACTTGTTACTGGGAAGTCAGAAGCATCTGTTTAGAAAAGAGCCAATAGAGATTCTCTTATGTCCATTGTCACAGTGCTGCAGGATGTGATTGTGATGATAACTGGCCAACCTGGATGTGTAAACCATGTTTCCTGATTTCTGGGATGCTATCCCCAAAGTCCCAGGGATGTCCTTTCTATGCCTGCCTCAGGGCCGCCCCCTGTGCCCGCCTCGAAGCCACCACCAATTGGTGCTGTAAAGCTGGAAGCATGCAGTAATTGGCCAGTGAATGTGTCTGTCAGTCTGTAGGGTTGCTCCCCATCCTCCCTCCTACAGCCTCCCTCCCCCTGCCATGCCAGGTGCCTGCCTCTTATTGGCAGTCAGTTGCTTATAAAACTGGGTCCCTTTATCAAATTGTCCTGTAGTTTGGCAGAGATGACAGGGAAGGTGTGAGATACATTTTTGCCAAATGTCTTGTAAACAGGATGGACTATAAAAATGTTACTGCCGGAAATGCATTTTCAAGTGAATGGCTTATAACATCAGGACACTTTATCCAATCTTTCTGAACTTTGGCAGGATTGGTAAACTTGTGGAGGGACCTATTATTCACAGGTTTCATGTTAATTGGACAGAAGATAAAGAAGTTTTAGCCAGGAATGTGTATGGAGCTTTTCTTAAAATCACAACATTCAATTACTTTTAACATCGGTTCCCTTTATTCAAGCTTTTTGAAATTTAGTACATGTAGTGCCCTCCATTGGGGGTACAATCTCCCCAAGTGTCATCAAAATTGAATAAGAAACAAAAACGTTATAGCCGGAAATACGTTTTTCAGTGTTTTCCCATTATTTTTAAAACAAAAATTTGTTTTCATTTTTGTGTCCGTTGTTGTTTTTCATTTTCATTATTACAGTAACAAAAAAGAAAATTATTTTTTTGTTATAATGAAAACGAATTGCACATACCTAATAGAATTCCAAGTTTAAAAGGCAACCAGATAGTAGTGGAGCTATACTTTTGACCCCCTGACCAGGATGTCGACGGTGACAGTGATATGCTAAGTGGGGTTAGGGAGGCTACAAAAGTAAGCAGTACAATAATTATGGGTCATTTTAACTACACCCATATTGACTGGAAAAATGCCTTCTCAGGAGGTGTTGCAGAAACCAAGTTCCTAGACACCATAAATGACTGCTTCCCGGAGCAGCTTGTCTTGGAGCCCACAAGAGGTGAAACTATGTTAGATCTTGTCCGAACTGGAGCAGAGGGCCTAGTGAAAGGGGTAACAGTGGCAGAGCCACTTGCTAATGGTGATTACAATGTAATTAAATTCAACATGCTAATAGGTGAAATATTACTGAATAAGTCTGCCACAAGGGTGTTTAATTTCAGGAAGGGGAACTGCAAAAATGAGAATGTTAAGGGGAAACTCAAAGGGAAAGTCACGGGCCAACGGCCTGCAAGAGGTATGGAGACGATTGAAAACTACTACCTTAGATGCCCAGATTAAATGTATACCACAAGTTTTTTTAAACAAAAAAAGCAGGAAAAAGACCCAGACAAATGCCTGCAAGGCAAAATGGTAAAATTAAGGAGGCTATGAGAGCCAAAAAATGGAAAAGTATTCCAAATGAGGTAAATTGGAATGAGCACAGACACTGGCAGAGAAAGTGTAAAACCATCATAAGACAGGCCAAGAGGAAATTTGAGGAACAACTTGCTAGGGATACCAAATCCAATACCAATTTTTTTTCCTAGTATATCAAATCAGGAAACCTGCTAGAGAGACAGTTTGTTTGCTCAGCATCTAGTGGACCAAGGTGGTGCTCAGAGATGACAAGGCCTTGCTGAGAAACGAAATCAGTTCTTTGCATCAATTTTTGCTGCAGGAGATGTTAGGGCGATACCCACACCAGAACTATATTTTGTTGGTGAGGAATTATCTGAAATTAGTGTCACGCCAGAAGAGGTTTGATTCCATATTAATAATATAAACAGTAGCAAGTCACCCAGGCCTGATGGTATTCACCCAAGGGTACTGAAAGAACTCTAATTTGAAATTGCTGAACTAATATCAGTAATATGTAACTTATTGCTAAAGTTACATATCACTTCCTTAAACTAGTTAGAGCTTTAAACCCCTGGCTACCAGTAGCTAGGAGTGGTTAGCAGGAGATGGGTCACACCTCCAAGGCCTGTACTTTTATTCCTCTCGAGCTACTGTAGCTGGCCACTGTTGGAGACAGGTTTCTGGGCTCGATGGACCATAGGTCTCACTCAGTATGGCATTTCTCATGTTCTTAATTACTTTGGAGTAGCAGTTCCCCAACTTCCTCCCTGTGTGACTCCATTTTGAGACTTTAATAAAATCCTACAACCTCAGACAGCAAGAAAAACATGCAGAGCATGTCAGCTGTCAATCAGGATGACTCTTCCTTCTGCATATGGTACAACCTCACTTTGGGACCCAGAGCCATGGTTTGGGAACTTTTGCTCTGAATGAATGCCTCTGAATCAACAACCTCATGTCTGGCATGCTCTTCTGAACACACAGAGTGGCTTTAACAGGGCTTGGTTTTGTTTTGTTTTTTAAATGCAAACATTTATCTTGTTTGTACCACAGTCTAGATTTTAGATTGGAACTTATTGCTTGCTGTTCTTTCAAATATAGTTTGGTTGCATTTTTAGGATGAGGAATTAGCACTGGTGCTTGGGAGTTAATGCAAAAGGTGGCATTTCTTTCTGCATCTGCTTCTTTTACCTCTCCCTATTAATGGGGATGGACCTTTCCATTACTCAGCCCTAATGGTTTGAGTAATTGAACTTCTACTGACCTGCTACAGATGGAATGTCAGCCCTCTGTCTCCCCTTCCCCTCCACCGCCCATTCGCATGACATCAGAAATGTAACTTGTTCAAATGAAATGAACATCCCCTCCTGACTTGGGGAGTGGGAGAGGAATCTTGCCATGCTCTGACTGCATCTCCTAGGCATCTTCCTTCCTTGGTACGTTCTGTACTGATCCAAACCAGCCATCCTGAGGCCAATCTGTTTCCAAAGAGAAATGTAGAAGAAGCTGATGTTTTAATGTATGTTTCTTCACAGAAGAATTGTGTTTCACTTAAAGGGGGGGGGGGGAGGGGAGAAGAGACATGCATAAACCCCTCCTCTGCACATTAAAGATGAATTTCATGAGTCATACGGAATGGGGAGGGGAGTAGGCAACCTTTCTGCAGGTTTCATCGTTTTGCTGGTGTCTGAATTTCCTTCTCCAGCTGGGCTCTCTGCTGGTGTCCCAGTTTAGCTGAGTTCCTGGGATAAATTAGTAGACTCTCTAAAACAGTCATGTAAACACTGAGCAGAACACCTCTTCCCTTCCTCAGAATTCATTTAACGTGTGAATTTTTCTGTAGTCGTGCATGTAAACCGTCCACTTCTTTCCCCCCACCTCAATTTTTGTCTGAGAGCTCGCTGAGAGTAGGTGGTTAAGAAATTTCATGCCTCTGCAGTGAGTCACTGCAGAGTGAGTCACTTTGTACGCTGAGAGAAAACGACCATGAGAGTTAGTTATAAGCGCTGTGTTGTGTTGCGAATGCTTTGGCTGGCATGCTTACCATCTTGTACCCTTTGTGAAGGGCTGTGGGTATGTTGCTTTACCATTCACATGAAGGGGCTGCTGGGAATTAATGTTCTGGTGTTCCTTGACGGGAGCAGCTCATGTATGCTATACAGTAAGGGTGCACAACTGAAATTGTGCTCGCATCCGCCATGATTTCGGCACCAGAGTTACTGCAGAGGATCATCTTGGGGCTATGTATGCCCCGTCCTGTGACTTCCTTTTTAGGGAAGGTTATTGAACGGGTTGTGGCACGGCAGCTCCAGGAACATCTGGACCGCACCTGTTTGGGTTTCGACCTGGGTACGGTACGGAGACGACCTTGGTTGACGATCTTTGTCTGGCGTTGAACCAGGGTCGTCAGACCTTACTGGCCCTGCTAGACCTTTTGGCTGCATTCGACACAGTCGATCACGAGGGGTTGGTGACTTGCCTGTGGGACCGTGCTGGAATTGGTGGGACGGTCTTGGACTGGTTTCCTTCATTCCTGGCCGGGAGAACTCACCGGGTGGTCTTGGGAGAGTGTACATCTTCCCCCCAGGACCTCACGTGTGGAGTCCCGCAGGGTGCCTTCTGTCCCCCCTCTTGTTTAACATCTATATGCAGCCGTTAGGGGAGATCGTGAGGGGGTTTCAGGGCATGCAGTGTCATCAGTATGCTGATAACACTCGGCTCTACCTCTCCTTTTCCATCGACCCAGGCCATGCAGTCTCCTTATTTTCCCAGTGCCTATCAGCTGTGGGGGCTTGGATGAGGTTGAGCCATCTGCAATTGAATCCTGAGAAGACGGAGGTGATGTTGGTGGGCGAGGGCTTGGGGGGCCTGGGGGTGGTTGAATCTCCTCTTGTTGGGG
>QEPC01010928.1:208016-242968 GCA_003113815.1 Sphenodon punctatus
CCAGCATCCTGTCTCCGACAGTGGCCAATCACGGTGGCTTGGGAGAAGCACCCAACAGGTCACAATGGGGGATCCATTCCCTGTTGTTTTCCCCCAGCTCCCGTCATGTTCCCTGATCCTGTCTGGCTAATAGCTGCTAATGGACCTATCTTCCAGAAACTGGTTTCGGGAGTCCTTAACCAAAGAAAGTGAAGGGGACATCTGTGTGTCACCCACGTGAATATTCTGGGCAGGACAGGGCTTTTCAGAGAATTAATGATTTGAGTCATGGCTACTGCCTGTTGGAGTCACTTACGGCAAGGAGAAGGAAAGGGCCTGGCTGTGATTTGACAAGGGTTCCCGCCAGATGGGATGACCGAGAGCCCTGGTACTGTCAATTCCAGTTGTTAAGAAGTAGTGAGGTTTTTAAAAATTCATACTACTTGGTTATTTTTATTTGCTTTGTCGTTTCTGAGCCTTGAAGTCACCTTACAATTGCATTTTTGTGCTTTTCTCCACATCTATGAAGGCTAGAAACTTAAACGTGGAAGCTGAAATTGTCATGATTCTGTCAAAGGTTCCCAGGTCAAGCACAGTTTCCTCCATGAGCTGCGTATCCCTGATGTAGGGATTTCTTGACAATGGGGAGTCTCCCCTACCATATTCAACTTGGAGCACATGCAGCTCCTCTTTCTATCTCCATCCCAATCTTTGGAGTACCTCTAGATACCAAGGGTTCCTCTTGCTGCAGTGTTGCCATGAATAGGGAATTAATTATTTTCCTTTGCTACTTCCTCTCAAGCTGTTAGGCCTGCACTTTTTGTTTTTGCTTATGAAAAAAAAATCACTTCATCTTATGAGGGTATTACTGCTATGTTTTACAGTGTGTTGTCACAAGTAGGAGCACTTAAGGTTGTTGTAGCCTTACTTTATGGGCTTTTGGATTGACAGCTACTCTCATAAATGTCTGGCTCTACACTAATATAACAACTATGTATGTTCTTGCTGGAAGCTGAGGTTATTTTCATGCTCAAGAGACTTTTCATATGGGCAGTTACTTTCCTTCCATACTAGGTTGAGGTAGGTGACAAATTGAGGAGGGTGGGGGGAGGGGTTCTGGGTTTTTTGTTGTTTGATAACATAAGTATTGCCATGCTGAGTCAGACCAATGGTCCATCAAGCCCAGCATCCTGTCCTCCGACAGTGGCCAATCTCGATAGCATGGGAGAAGAACCAACAGTCACAATGGGCAATCCATTCCCCGTTGTTCACTCCCACCCCCCACAGTAATAAGTTCATCCCGTAAGATACTTGGTTAATAGCCATTAATGGACCTACTCTCCAAGAAATCATCCGGTCCTTTTTAAAACCCAGCTATACTACTGGCTTTGACAACATCCTCGGGCAACAAATTCCATAAGTTAATTATGTGTTGAGTGAAAAAGTACTTCCTTTTATTTGGGTTAAATCTGAGGGCAGCTAGTTTCATGCAGTATCCCCTAGTTCTAGTACTATTTGAGAGGGTGAATGACCTTTCCCTAGCTACTCGTTCCACAGCACTCAAGATTTTATAAACCTCTATCATGTCCCCTCTCAGTCTTCTCTTCTCTAAGCTGAAGAGACCCAGCTTATCAAGCCTCTCTTTGTACGGAAGCCATTCCATACCCTTTATCATTCTCATTGCCCTTCTCTGTACCTTTTCTAGTTCAGCTTTGTCTTTTTTGAGATGGGGCGACCAGAACTGCACACAATATTACAGGTGCGGTCGCACCATTGTTTTGTATAGAGGCATTATGACATTCTCTTTTATTCTCTACCCCTTTGCGAATAATTCCTAACATTCTGTTTGCTTTTTTGACTGCTGCGGCACACTGGGCTGAGGATTTCAGTGTATTGTCCACAATCACTCCCAGATCCTTTTCCTGAGTGGGAACTCCTAGCTTAGTACCCAGCATTGTGTACTCATAGTTTGGGTTATTTTTCCCTATGTGCATCACTTTGTACTTGTCCATATTAAATCTCATCTGCTATTTAGATGCCCAGGCACCCAGTCTTGTAAGATCCTGTTACAGTTCTTCCCAGTCTGCTCGTGTTTTAACTACCTTGAATAACTTGGTGTCATCTGCAAATTTGATCACCTCACTCTTAACGCCCTTTTCCAGATCATTAGTAAATACGTTAAACAGCACCGGTCCCAATACAGATCCCTGGGGCACACCACTTTTGACATCTCTCCATTGTGAAAACTGACCACTTAGTCCTACTCTTTGCTTCCTATCCAAGAACATAACTTTTTCTTTTGCTTTGACTGGTCCTGAAGCCTCAAAGCTTAACTCCCTTTTGGCCACAGTCCTGAAATCACTCACTCTGACTTATTCTTACTAAAACCAAAGGGGTTATTGTTGTGGGGGTCTTCTCCTACATAATGTATTGCTTTCCAGCCTGAAAATGGGCCCGAAGATGGTGCTCTTAACTACTATCTCCTCTCACTTGCCATGTTTGTTCAAAAGCTGTGGCTACCCTAGAACTCCCCTTCCTCACCCATTGACGTGCTTTTGTCAGATCCCTCTGCTGACTCCTCATTCTCTAGTAAAGAGATTTAGGCTTGTCACCAATTTAAACCTCTACATAACAGAGAGCGCCAATGTAGACTAGCGGATAAGGTGTTGGATTTAGGATTTGGACTCTGGCCTCCCAGGTCCATCTTAGCTATGAACATGCTGGTGGGTGGCCATGGGCAAGTTAATGTCTCTCAACCCCAATGCCCTATCAGTAAAATAGGAATAACAATGATCTATCTCACAGGGGTTTTGTGAGGTAAATTAGATAAGAATTGTAAAACACTTTGAACACTGAAAGTGCTATATAAGTGATCTGGCTTGCCCTTCTTATCCTCCTTTATCAAGCTTTTTCTTCTGGCAACAATCACAGCCTTGTCTGTGTGTGACGCAGACAAAAGAGATTCTTGACTTTTTCTTCCATAAGGCTCAGCAGCAGGGACCAAAACTTACATTTCTCTAACCATCACTGGTTCTATAGACCACGTACTATGGCCTTGTTGACCACAGCTTGGGAAATGCCTTTGCAAATCATTCCTCTTGCTATTCTTATTGTCAGTATTATAGGCATGCATGAGTTAAGAACCAGGGGCTAAGGCTGGGTAGAGGGGAAACAGTAGTGGAAGATGCGATTCCCCTAATTTTTAGGATGAACTTCTCTGAATATATGTATGTTTCTGTTTATACACACGCATACATGTACACACAGTGGTCATTGCTGAAGGAGGTGGGGGAGGAGAAAAAAATGATTGGCTGAATCTAGAGTGTGTGACTGTAAACGTAAGAGTTGGAGACAAATTAGTTCAGATGAGATCTTGTATCCAACCAACTTCTGTTAGTGAGAATGTGCAAGCTTTTGGGGCACACAGGGCCCATTCTTGGGCATGTCAAATATCAGAACGAGGCAGACCCACCCCCATAGACTTAGGGCAGGGATGAAGAACCTTTTTGTCCCAGGGGTCACTTAAAAAATTCGTACAAGCTCCGAGGGCTGCATAGAAATTAGGGGCAGGGTGTATAAGGGGTGGGCTGAGGAAATGGAGGGTCCAGATCATGGATCTGTCGCCTATCCTTGTGTGCAAGCCCTCGTCTCTGCTCCCTTGCCTAGAGCACTCTCTTTCAGTGCTTGAGGATAGGAACTGAATCTAGGGGCCACACACAAACTAGCCATAGGCTGCATTTGACCCCTGACCTGAGGTTCTCCGCCTCCTGTCTTGAGGAATGATCCCTGTACTGAGAGAGAGAACATCAGGAGTTTCTGAATCTTGCCTGTGTCCACTGGCTGTGTTCCATGCGCTCTCCTCTCCTCAGCGCAGTGTCAAAATTAGAGTTGTGACAGTCTGGAAAAAATGGAAACTCTTTGGGGGCGGGGAGAAAACCCTGTTTTCCCTGTGTTTTTTTTCCATGGTGTCCTATGAAAAAATTGGACATTTGGGGAATAGCTGAAAAGAATATGTTCACAAAATATTTTCTCTCGCAGTGACATAAAGTAATTTATAAAAATACCTAAAACCCAATATTGATATATATAATATGTATAAAAATATATTTAAAATACTTAGTGATATTATTACTATTATTATTATTTATTTATTACGGCTCTAGCTTCCGCCATGGCCAAAATAAAATTAATACAGTATTTCAATGTAGGTCACTATTAAGGCTGGCAGGAGTAGAAGTTTAGGCAATTGGAATACAATACAGGCATATCTAGCTATGCTGCCTAATATCATAGACCCCAGTCAGTAGAGGATGCTGCTGTCTCTGTAGATCATAGGATCCCTTTGTTGTGGCTTGCTCTTTGCTCTTACTGCCTACTTCTGCTGACCTCTGTTCTGGAAGTAGTTTTTCCTGTGAAGACTGTGGAAGGAAGGGCCTACCATAAAGTTGCTGTCGTTCTGCCTGGCTCTTCTGAAAAGGCCACAGTCCCCATCCTCTCTGAAAACTGTAAGACTGACATCCTCTGTCCTCTTTGAAGGGATCATACTCGTAGTATTTCCTTAGTCTGCCTGCCTCTCTTGGTTATTGGGAAGATGGTGAGAGAGGCCTCCTTCTGAACAGCTGCAGATTAAAACCTGAACCTGAAATCCACAGCTTGGAGGAGTTATTCAGACCATACAAGGCGCTAAAAAAAAAAAGTAAATAAATATCAAGTTTCTTAGACCAGTTAAATTCTAACAATGTTAAACCTATGTTTTGGGAATATAACTGGACATGATCTATTTTAAAAAAATATTTGAAAATAAAAAACTATTCTCCTCTTTGCTGAAAGAGATGGAAGTCCTAGTCATACCACATGTAGGATTAATCTTAACATTTTGTGTTATTGTGAGCTTTTATCTCAGACAAAAAAAAATGTTCTCCTTCAGCAAAAAAGGTACGACCATCTTCTACTATATGGAAGCATTTCCAAAAGGGAAGTCATTCAGAAAAGTATCAAAATACTGTAGAATGAAATATGCGTTTCCAAAAGCTATTAGGATGACTTAACACATTATTACATGTGTGAAATGCCATGATGATAGCTGCCCCGAGATGTGTAAACGGGAGGGGGCGGCATAAAAATGTGAATAAATAAACATTTTGGATATGCACTGACTATTAATTTCTCAACTGCATCTTTACTGGTATGAGTTTAATTCTGCTTGATACTTAGAGTATCAAATAAAATGATAACATTGGTTTATTTTATATTTTATTTTCCAAGTCTAAAGGATATAACAAAATTCTTGTGAAAGAGGCTATGGAATTGCAAAAAATGTTGCAATGTCGGAGAGGGTTCAATCCCCAAAGGCTTGCCAAGTTCAGGAGTGCCTGGATCTACAGCCGGGGCGGCTAAGAGAGAGCGTGTAATCTACCAGTAGATCATAAACCTAGTCTCCGGTTGATCATGGTATGAGCAGTGGAGGGGACCCAGCCCCTTGTACATTGTCTCTGGGGAGGAGAGTGGGACCGGCACCCCAAAAAACCTCCATGAGGAGAGTCTCCTCTCCGTTCCAAAGATCAATTGTTGAGGTGCCCTAGAGCTGGGAGCCAGCAGAAGGGGCCCTGGCCTGGAGTGCTGGATCCAGCAGGAGAGGTCCTGTTGGATCACCTGAGGTTGATGCTGGGATCAAGCGGATCACATGCACTATAAGTCTGCCCCCCTCTCCCTGATCTACAGGGCCTGGCTCGTATACTTCTTTAGTGGTTACCTATTAGACTAGAGAAGATCGTGGTGCAACTAAAGCAGAGTAGCAAAGACAAGTGCTGGATTCTGTGGGTGATCCTGCCACCCTCTTCCTTTTCCAAATAAATGATAATGACCAGTAGTTAAACACAGCTGGCAGGCCGCAGGGCAGTTTATTTTTGTCCCAACCAGTTTGACGCTTCCTTTTTAGAGCCTTTTCTTTTATCATTTATGGATGTGTGTATGCAATTGTTCTAAACAAATATTATTTCAGAGTGGTCTTTTGGAATGGAATGTTACCCATGTGTTTAAAACAAGAGGCTCCGAGAAGGGAGAGTCTTGTCCTGAAAGCAGCTTTTCTCTTTTAAAAATAAAACACACGCGCACAAGATGAAATAATCCTACGATGGCTCATAACCTTAAAAGCAGTGAGTATTTCTCACTCTAATAACATACTTCTTTTTATAGTATCCACATGGTGTTGTTTTTACTGCCTTCAGCATGGAACTATTTCCCGTTTCCAATTGTTTAGAAACACTCCAAAGCCTTCCCTCTGTCTCCCTGTCCCTTGGTTTTCTTGCCTTGCCAAGCCATGATTGTGATTTGGTGAGACGACGCCAGCACTGAGCATTTAATGGGCTGTGAGCAGGAAGTTCAGCTATTTCCTCTGCCTGCGAGACCATGATATCATCAGCTGCTTTGGGTTGCTTTATCATCTGCCACTGCTGCTGTTGCTCTGGTGTACACAGAAAGAACGTAAGCAGCTCTTTCCAGATGTTCCCAGGGAAGCTGACGGCCCATAAATGGGCCATTTTAGTTCAGGAATATTAATAAACATATGTAGGAGGTGGCAATGAATCCAGCTATAAAAATAATGTATAGCTCTGTAAGCATCCAGTGTTGCATGCTCTGTCAGCTAGATCACATATGAGCAATAGCTGCATGGATAGCTGGCTAGAGCAAGAGTCCTCTTGATCTGTTTATATGGTTTCATCAGCATAGTGTCCGACTGTCTCATGGGCATCTAGCGCATTTCTCCTTAGAACAGCAAATGCGGCACAGAATAACTTAAGTGACGTGCCCGGAATCATACTGTTGCAGAGGCAGGAAGTGAATCTCCGTGCTGCTGACTGACTGATTTAGCACCAGCAACGTGCCTGGCACTGAACAGTTGTGCTAAGGGACAGGTCCCTGCGTCAAGGGACTTGGAATCTAGAATGGACAAGGGAAGGGACGCATAGGAAGAGATCAGGGCAGGATAAATTTGTGAGGCTGGGAGCTTGCAGGTTATGAGTTAGTTATGAGGATAGGACAGGATCCTGAGGATAGGCAGGCGCAAGGAAGAAATCTATGTGGGTGGAGGAAAAGGTATCTGAAGACCAGTCTGATACTCACAAGGGCAAAAATAATCATCCATGCGTTCCTGTTTCAGTACCTGTTTCAATACCCCCCAAAATGAAATCTGAATAAAACTTGGCAACAAATATGGCCTTTCTTAAACCCAGTAGCAGGCAGACATTGACTGCTCTGCCTTCAGGTGCAGAACTGGTAAGCATGTTGCATTGATTCTGTAGTCAGACTAATGATTAGGGGGAAAGACTTTTGGGACTTGCAAAACCAGTGAATTTGGTGCTAGTGAAAAGTATTATTATTATAATTATTTATTTCTGCTTGACCAGGGTCATTGCAGAGCATTATAAGAAAAAGATACAAGGAAAATGCAAACAAATGAAAACAAGAAATATATACAATTAATTTACAGTTAAATAAACCATTAAAAAAACAACCATCGGCCACCAATCATTTACACTTACAAAAATAATAATTTTAAAAGGAAGAAAGATAATTCAACAAACTAATTTGATACCTCTCTACCCATGCTATAAAAGGGGGAAGCCAACCCCCGAGGGCAATCATTTATCGCCAAGGGTCACCGAATGCATAAAGCGGACCACCGCTAGGGTCACCTCTGGAGAGCTGCCCCCTGAAAGCAAATTCACATAAAAATTTGGGGGTCTACCTGGGAAGGGGGCAATCACCGGGGAAATAAACTTTAGCCGGACTGTCTCACGGAAGGGACAGACCAAGAACATATGTACCAAAGACTCAACAACCTTTAGATGACATTTGCACAGCCTTTGGGCTAGCGGGATCCCTTTATATCTCCCCTCGACAATAGCCGGGGGGAAATAATTTGTCCTTGCCAGCAAGAATATCCTTCTGTCCTGAACGGACAGCCCCTGATCCAAATATGGAGACAAAGAGGGTGCATCATTGGCCCATTGTAAGTATAAGACCTGGGACCTCTGGTCTCCAATGGCTGACCTCCGATCTTGCCGGGCTACATCAGTCAGCCTTCTCAGAGTCAATCTTTTGGCTACACTGTAGCCCAGGGAGGCAAGGGAGGCCGGACAAAGACCCAACTCCCCGATGTTCTGATTTGTCGCTCTAAGTCAGTCATTTTGGAGACCTTCTCTCACAGCCAGGACCTCCAGGGAAGCAGCGATCCCATATAGCAGCCTGAGCCAATAGCCCAATGCTGCCGCCCAGATCTTCTCCAACACAGATGGAAGGCCGCATTCCATAGAGAGCACCAAGGAACTAATCCCCAGTGGGGCAGCCAATAAAGAGCGAATAAATCCCGCGTGGGCCCTTTCCAACCCTTTCTCTTTCCCCAGGGCCCATAAATGAGCCCCGAAAAGCAAAGAGGGTAGGCATTTCAGGGGAAAAATTTTTTAGCGCCAGAGGGATCAAATGGCTACTCCGCAATCTAAAAAAGGAAAATAAAACCTTACTGTACTGTTTGGCTTTTTGCATCACCAACTGCATCTGTGATACCCAACCTCCGTTGGCTTGAAACAACAAGCCAAGATACTTATAAATTTTGACCTGGCAAATGGTTCTTCCCCCCCATCCTCCATTTATGAACCCGCTTTTCCCTTGCAAAGACAACCACCTTAGTCTTATCGTAATTTATCTCTAGGTAGTTGTCCCTGCAGTAGCTCCAGAAGATCTCCATCGAGCGCCTTACCCTACCTGCGTATAGGCAAGAAGGACCGTGTCGTCCGCATAAAGCAAACACGGCACCGGGGTGCCGGCTATTTGGGGCAGATGACAATGGGGGTCAGAGAGTGCCTGGACCACATCATTCACGTACACGTTGAATAAATATGGAGCCAGGACACATCCTTGCTTTACTCCCCTCCCTGTCGCTATTTTACCCGACAGAGCTCCCTGATGATTTAGCCGAATTCTCATAGAGTTATTCAGATGTAAACTCCTAATAAGGAGCAATAGGCGGCGGTCCACTCCTAAGGCATGCAATTTTTGCCATAAGCGATCCCGTGGGATCAGGTCAAAAGCCGCACAGAGGTCGATGAAGCCCGCGTATAAAGGCTTCCGAGCAGACCTATATTTTTGGGCCAGATGGTTTAATACAAAGCAATGGTCCTGAGTGGAACATCCCCTCCTAAACCCAATTTGAAAGGTACTGGACAGTGACCTTGGGGAATTGGGTGGGAAAAGCATAGGCACTACAACAATTCGTTCTTGTTTCTCTTCACTTCCTAGACATAAGGTCCTATCTTTTCGTGAGAAAAGTTAGCAACTTGATTCTCTTTGGTACATTACAGTGGTGTTGATGCTAAAATTGCAAGTCCTCCGCTTTCTTCTTTTCCATCCTTTATGCATGGTAGAAGCTCATTAAATATCCACAAAGCCACATTTTCCTCCTCAAGAGCTTGCTTACATGTGGTGTTCATGGAAATACTCGATCAAGGTTGGGCAGTTGGGCAGACATCATTGCGCTAACCAATATTGGGTGCAAACACATGATGCTAACCACCCTTTAACCACCCTTGGTGGTTATTTATGCATGCTGCAGGGCTGCATAGGGCACCATTGCAGCCCTGCAACATGCATAAATAACCACCAAGGGTGGTTAAAGGGTGGTTAGCGTCATGTCTGTTTTCACCCATTGTCTCGCTGTTTCCTTGTACTCATCCTGTCTTTCTGTTGTGCCTACCTGTTGTTGCTTGTCTTATAGTTGGGTCTTACAGTTTTGGATGGAGGGGTTACCTTTTTGTTATGGATTTGTGAAGTGCCTGGTGTAAAAGGTGTAAAAGGAACCTTTTAAGCACTGCCACAAGTAAGAAATGCTGCAGGCTAGTAGTAGGTGAGTTTAGTCCATGGTGGCTAGAAAGGGAGAATTGTTAAAATGAGGGACTGGAAGCCAGGATCCTGGGTATCTTGCTGTGTGACTCTGTGCAGTACATACTGATAGAGCTTTGCTACGTTCCAGGCTATTTGATGTTGATAAAACGCATGAAGAACCTGGAATATGTGTTGCCTGAAACCAGCCTATTGAAATTTATTGTACAGGTGTTTTATAGGGAAACTTCCTGTTGCTTTTTGGTTCATAGAAAATCAGAAAGGAAGTGGAAGGGGGACCTTGAGAATAATCTAATCCAGCCTCCTGTGCCAGTGCAGGATTTACCATGCCTAAAACTGTACTCACAGAAAAATCCACTAACAGTGCCTATAATAACAATAACATATAACCATGCCTATAATAATATATAACAATGCCTATAATAAAATTCTGCTATAAATAGAGATTGGGAGTGACCAGAGCATGTTGATACGTGAAATAACTGGCAAGAAAGAAAAAGGTGAAAGTTTAGGTTAATGGTTAATGCCAGACTAGGTTTCCCCCTGTACCAAATTCTAAGTCGGTATGAGGACTGGGTGGGCATTTATCTTGCCTTAGTTGGGGATGAGAACTGCAGACTGAAGACCCTCATTCCTGAACTGAAAAAAGCATCCAACTTCACTTGTTGCTAGGGCATAAAAATGATCCTGTTTTTCAGTGGAATAATTCATTTTTATTGGGTCTTGGAAAATCTTATGTCTGAACTGCATAGTGTCATGGTCTGGTGGGAGTACAGGGTAATAGGAAATAATGTAGCTAGGATCTCACAGACAGTGAAAGTTTAACCATGGGAGTTTAAAATAGCAGCGCTGAGCCATGCTGATATTAAAAGACATGACCGAATAGATGTAATGGTCTAAGATCAAACTGGCTTTTCTTTCCTTGGGGAAAGCAGCAACCTATTTCACCAATTCTTCTCTCCCTATAGCTGATGATTAAGAGCAAGTTTGTTGCTTTTGGGTTTTCCCATTTCATTATAGCTTGGACGACTGGCATTGACAACCTGCCTCCCTCACAAGCACATTCAGTCTAGGCAGATTTTTGGCTTGTGTGTTAGTGTACTTGTTTCTCCACATAATTCACAGAGTTTTGGTATAAACCCATAGAGGCTAACTGGATTACTTTTTTATATTGGAGTTTACCTGGACCTGAATCTAAATTTCCTGAGAGGTTTCTCCAGGCTTTCTGTGTGGATCGAAGATGCTCTGCTGTCATGTTATGTTTTGGTTTTAATTATTTCAGCAAGGAAAATATTTGAATAGCTATTTGCTTTTCCACCTCTGCCAGCCTAGGAGCACATGCAGAAGGGGGCTTTTCCCTCTTTAGGCAGACTGCTTTAAAAATGCATCCTTCCCTCTACACACCAGGAGCTAACTGCATGAAAGATCTACTTATTGCCTGGGAATTTATTTAAAGGGCCATTCTCTTTTTCTGAAGGAGTTTGTTGCAGGGAAAACTTTTTTGGAAAAAAAAAAAAGTGTCTCCAGTTGTTTCTGTTCAATGCTTTGCTATGAAAGCAGAGAAATCAGGTTAGCATGCAGACTTCTTGCTTCTAGAAAGCTAACCTTGCACAAGTCCTTGTAAAAACAGATATGGGGTGGTCTCGTGCTGGTCTATGGGGCAGGCTTGCGAACCACTCAGTACCATGACACTGGTCATCTGTAATATTTCTTTCTCTGCAAAGGCTGCAGTTGCATGCAAGTCTTTTGAAAGAATTAAATTTGGGGTTCTGCTGCATTCTGGTAGCTGGAAGGTTTCCCACTTCCCATTCTCCACGATCCCCTCTGTCATACGCTTTGTAAACAGTTTCTGGAAATCATAATGGTACTTTATTTGCACGTTACTTGCAATTATTATTTCACTCTTTTAATTCTTGTAGTTTTGGGGGTCCTCTTGTGCTTGGGAGCCTAGTACAATTGTACCCCTATTTCCTCCCCTTCATCAGGCCTGGTTGTGTGCCTAGTCTTTGTTGGGGTTGGTCCTTTAATATTCATGAATTCTTAATTGCCCATAAAAGCTTAAAAGGATGATGGGTTGTGTTGTTTTTTCCAGCCACAACCATTGATTTGTAATTTATTTGTCCAGCATAAGGTGTGTTGTTTTTCCTGTGCTAATCTACTATCAAGGATGCAGAGGCCCATGAGAGAAAAACGGTACAATTACCCATAAAAAGAAGCCAAAAAGTTTTGTTACATAACTGTGAAAGGAAAGGGAGGGGTTTTTTTTGTGTGTGTGGCTTTATTATATATTTTTTCCACGCTCTCCTGCAAAATGAAATACATTGTTGGAAACCTGAATGGAAAAATGTCCATCATCCTTCTGGCCTGCTGGGCTGTAAAGCATTGGAATGTTCCACCTGTTTAATGGCTGCTACTTTTCCTCTTCCAGGTTTGACATCTACAGGAAGGTGCCAAAAGACCTTACACAGCCAACTTACACAGGAGCTATTAGTAAGTACTAGCACTCATTCCTGTCCTCGTATACCCTAGGCTAAAATTAGGGCTTCTGCTGATCTCTCTAATAGGCCTGCGTTGTTTTTTTTAAGGGATATTTAAATACAGTGAGCATCATCTGTAGATAGGCAGCTTGGTATCCCTTGTCTGCAGCATGTATTTAAGCACCTGCATATTCCTGTTAACAAAAAATCATGACATTTGAGTGGAGATGTATTATAAAAAGGTGCAATTGATGCCAGAGTCTATTGCTGTCTGTATAGAGAGGACACGGTGACCTTGCTCACTTTTTTCCATAGACCTAAGAGGGGCCCAAAATCTCACTCCAGTGCGTCCGAGGAGTTCGGAAATCGAGCTGAATTTTGCCGCCATAAATTATAAAACGTATCTGTCTACAGAAAGTTTGGGAAGTCATAAACATTGCCACCAATGGAGAAAAAACAGTGAATATGGGTTTCTGACCGTAGGGTATCTTGGCTGTACAATCTGACTGGCTAGTCAAGAACCTGCAGAGCTGTTCAGAGACAGGAGAAAAACAAAAAAATGCAGGATAAATGTGTACCCCCAGAGTATTTGAACTAACAAAAGTGCGAGTGAAGTCAGAGTTCCCATTGACTTCAGTGGGATTGGGATCAGGATTCAAAGCTAACACACACATCTCAACACAGATCCTAAATTACAAGCAAACTCATCTAGATATAGAACCAGGTAGCAGTTCTCACTCCCCTTTCCCCCGCCTACTTTAAAACGGGGTATGTCTTTTCTAAACAGACTTCTAGAGAGGGAGTGTGGTTGCTGTGTTGGTCCTAAAAGTAATGGATGGAGACAAAGTAGCTTTTATTGGATCAACTTCTAGGGAGAGTATATAAACTTTCAGTGAAGAGCCCTCTGGGGCTCCAAAATTTGCATAATCTCAGCAACAAAAGCCGGTCCAATAAAGGATATCATCTGAACTTCTTTGTCTCCATCTCAGCAGACTTCATAATCCTTGCCACATTTTTCTTAGCTTGTCTCTCATATTGGAGGAGTTGGCCCTCCCATCACAGTGGGTTGGAGACAACTCTGTGTCTCTAGTCCATAACCAAAGGCCAAAGGGAGTTAGTAATAAGTGCTGTGGAAGCCTTCAATGCAGATGAGGCTGTTCTGCCATACCAACTGAAAATCTGGAGGGAGCATATCTGGGGTTCATCTGTGTGATTTGTTAACATGTTAAAATTCACATCGTTTACCACAGTGGTTGCCAAAGTTTTTGCCCATGTAGCCCCATTTTGAGACGTAAATATAATTTCTTGACCCCAGACAGCAACAAAAGTGTGCAAAGTATATCCAATACCTATCTGAATCCATCTGACTCCATCTGCAGATGCTGCGACCCCACTTGGGTTCTCACCCGTAGTTCTGAAACCTCTGCTTTACTGCTTGGTTAAGATGTGTTTAACGTATGTTAACATGGGGTGTTAACGAAATGGTAGCCCACACCCGGTGGGTATCCACCTGCCCGTTTATTAGGTGATCACCCCCACTGGCCACATGGCCACCACCCACTGGACACACAGCCTCCACCCATGGGATCCCAGAACATGTAGAGTCCACCATGCTGACAAATGTGGGCTAATGTGCACCCACATGTCTGGTTCCCTTAAGTTAGGTTGTGTACAGCTTCCATGCATACAGGTACTGGTGGCGCAGGGAGGATGTGACAAGGGAGCTGCTTGGGGAGAGCATGCAACAGGTAGATAAGATCCACCATGCCATTCATGGAGCGTAGGCAGCTGGTGTGGCAGAATGCCACAGAACACAAGGCCTTTGCTGCTGAGGCCCATCTGGATCACTGGCAGGACAAGGAGCACTGGGCCTGCTTCTGACAGCAGTTTGAGCAGTTGGAAAGTGTGATCGAGAAGGCAAGCAAAGAGACGAATAAGATGCAGGGGCACAGACTCAAAGCAGCCGGTCCCAGTTTATTCAGCTCCATAGCTCCCTGCTCAAGTTTGTTGCTGCTGCAAATATTGTTGCTCAGGGGCAGGCACCACTTCCTAACCCCCATCAGCTGTTCATGCCCCCCTACATAGAAGCCACCCGCCTGCCTTGGTTCCCCCTATGCTCCACCCCTTCCAGGGAAAGCACCCAAGCCGTTCTGTGTTCATGCCAGGGAACAGTTCTGGGCCAGGCACACCTCTTCACCTCCCCCTCACTACCAGTCATTCCTGCATGCCTCCCACAAACACTCCTGCACAGCCAGATCCACGGGAGGAGGATTGGGAAAATGCCCCACCACCCAAGCGAGCACATCAAACTGCCTCCAAAAAAAGCAGGTGCAAGAAGAAATAGTTTTAATTTTAAAAAAAAAAAAAAATTAAGTTCTTTAATCCATGCTTTCTGTGCTGCTTCTGAGAAAGGAGGGAAGTTTGGGGGAGAATGGCAGAATAGCATAGCAAAAAGACGCTTTGTGGGCTAGGGTTTGGAATGGAAGGTGAGGGGTGATGGGTGCACCGAAAACAGGAATGGGAAGGCCACTGGCCAGGCACTTGCACTAGAGGGTGAGGGGGACCCATACTAGCCCAGCGTGGAAAAGCCCAGGTGCAAAGGGAACTATCCTGGGAAAACCACAGACAAAGGCTGGGTGCTGGCCAGTCGCAGAGTAGCTGGCTGCACAGCTGTGCCTCTGTGCATCCTATGGCTGTTCCCAGACATGGTTAGCCTGCAAATATCAATAGGAAATGCAGAAGTTCAGGCCTGCAGCTTGCTAGTTTGTCCCAGTAGGCAACACACAGGAAAAGGCCACCTGATGGGAAATAGCATGGAGGGTGAGGAGCAAAGGAAGGAAAGTATGCCATCCCAGTGCTGGGGGAGATTCAGACGGGCCAGAGGAAAACACCGTGACACACAGGAAATATTTTGAAAAACTTTATTGATATCACAAAAAGATCATTTGAAACAGTTCACTAATGCTCACTAAAACTGTCAATGATGGTGAGTATTGAGGTTAGCATTGCTGTTGATGTGCTGGCACAAGGTGTCCCAGATCTCCTTAACTACGCGCTGGTCTACTTGTTTCATTTGGCCCTGGAACAGGGGCACTGGTTTGCTGAAGCTAACAGGTCAGGAGTTCTCAAGCGTGGCCCTGCCAGTCTCGCAGATGTTACAGAGAACACAGGCAGCGGTCGTTAGAAGTGGAGCAGTCTTTGGCTAAAAATCAATTCTGGATGCAGTTAATCTCCAGTGTTGCTTTAATAGCCTGAAAGCTCTCTCCACAACAGAGTGGGTGGCACTGAGATGTCAGTTAAAGTACCTTTGCTCTAGGGTGTGGGCAATGCTGTATGCCTTCACGAGCCAGGGCTTCAGGGGGTAGGCAGGGTCCGTGGGAACAACAGGCCTCAAGAGCACCCCCTCAGTGCATGTTTCAGTGGAGGGTCCAAAGTCTCCTGTGTACATGCAGCCAAAGAAGGGGGACTGATGGAAGGTGCGGGTGTTGTGGTTTTTCCCAGACCAGTCGGCTAGCGCATCCACTAACTGGGCACAGCGGTCCACTACAGCCTGGATAACTATAGAGAAAAACCCCTTCTGGTTCAGGTAGTTGTCCTTGCTATTGGGTAGGCAGATGATGGTTATATGGCTCCCGTTGTTTGCCTCTATACAGTTTGGGAACCCCTCCCCCCAAAAGCTCTCCATTATCTCCGTGGGGCCGCCAACTGCACCACCTGGTCCAGCAGTACTTCACATTTGTTGTGCAAACCTCCTGGTGCCCATTGTGGAGGTTCCAATGCCAAATTGCTGGGTGACAGAGGCAGGAATCTGGAGTGGCGAGCTTCCAGATGGTGATGGCAATGTGCTTCTCCATGGAGATCGGTAACCGCATCACTCTGCTCTGTTTCTTCAGTCATGGCCTGAGGATCTCAGCTATCTGCAAGATGGGGCATCCTGAAGTTTGTGACCCACTCAGCATCTCCCCACGAGGACAGCACGTTCTCCCACTAGTCTGTACTTTTCTTCTTCACCAGACCAGCCTCATTGGGTATATAGCCCTGCACATAGCGTTGGTGATTGAAGCCGTGTCTCATGTCAGGTACCTCTCTGCACGTATCAGCCCTCCCCAGCACGGTTTATTGTTGCCGGAGATAGGCAAGTGCATGGTGCCAAAGCAGGACCCGCCTCCATGCTGTGGTGTGTGCCCCACTATCCTGGCCAGAGATCGAGCGAGAGCCTTTCTGTGCCTTGACATCACATCATGCCAATGACAATTCAATTCAATTTTATTATACAGAGACAGGCTTTTGCCATGGCCAAAGATTAAAAAAATAAAAGAAAGAGTACAAGTACAGGAAATAAGGATTAAAAAGTGAAAAACAGAATGATAATCAGTCAAGAAGGAATTCAAGCAGAAACAATAGCTACCATGGGGTTCCTTTTGTTGAAAAAGCTATAACAGTTTTTCAAAATTTGAAAAGTACCTTGGTTTAGTAAAGTAAGGTAAATTAACCATTCTGAGTTCATCAAACAGGGGACACTGCATCACCTAGTGAAGGGTGTCCTCTATGGCTCCTAGTTGACATGGGCACAGTCTTAACTCTCTCGGCACCTGGATTCTTCCTACTACAACAGCTGACTGCATTTGTTCAGTTCGCAGTCTACTTAACGCAGTTAGAAGTTTGTAGTTCAGGTTGAAACACATACATTGTTCATTTCCTAGTCAGTTTGATATAAGGGGCTATGTAACAATTTTGAATCAACATGCCAACAACAGCAGAAGGCTTGGATCTGTTGGATTGTTTGCAGGTTCTGCTCACCAGTGGAAAGGAAGGGCTGGAGCATGGTAGCAAGCACAAGGAAGTTCTCAGCATGCATATCTATGGCCGCGGTTCCAGCGTCTGCGAACTCTGCAGACCATTTACCAAATATTGGGAACAGCTTAAAGAACTAGGTGGCTGCCTAGCTAGGATTGGCTGTGCTCCACACGTGAGCTGTTATTGGCCACTATTGGTCATATGTCTTTACAGGACTGGCTGCATGCCATTAGCTGCTATTGGTTAAATGCCGGCTGTTAAAAAAGTTTTTTTCAACACTTATGCTGGGGGGAGCCCTGCATCAGTACTGCCAATCTAGGTGGCTATTAAACTGCATAGATATTTTTGACACAAGCACATTAGTGCACATGCCAGCTCATGTAAAAATGTTAGATGTTATCATGACAGAAGCATGGGATTTTTTAGTTAGATGTTATACAGAAGCATGGGACTGTTTAGTTGGATGGGGGAAGGGGACCTTTGAATGTTAAGAAATGAGCAAATGGAGGGATCTGTAAGTGAGCAAGGGTCACTATGCTTGGAATGTATGTGGAAGCAGAGCAGGGATGCTATTGCCCATTGGTTGAAAGTTACTCCTAATGTCTTGCCTTTGAAAAGTAACATTTCTTGTTTGGAACGTACACGAGACGTCCTATCGCTGCGGGTAGTTTGGTTGGGAAAGCTAAATGGCTTCGACTTTTATCTGTGTATGCTGTGGCCATCCAGAGTATGGGGCCCAGAGAAGAAGTGATGGATATGCTGGCCTTTGTTGACATTTGGGTGAGGCCTGATGTACAGAGAGAACTGGAAGACACATCTTCCCAGGCAGCCTATGCTTGCATAGGGTGGCATATGAATAAAATGAGGTACCATGTATGCATCATGGAATGCAAACACACCGCAACCCTGCTGCAGTTCCAAGTTCAGCAGAATGGAAGAGTGGGAGCCCCGGACAAAATGAGAGAATGGGATGCAAACGATATCACAATTTTTCTGGGTGTTTGTGCACTGCCAGAAGTAGGGCAGTCACTAATGGAGGCTGGACCTTCCCTGCTGTTTTTTTTTTTCATCACTGTCCTGATGACAGCAAGACGTTACCCATGGGGCCACCAGGTGTGCCTCAATTGGATGGCAGAGATGAGTCTCTCTGAGGGAAACAAGTGACTTGGGATACAGGAAATGTGAACCGACTGAAGGAGAGCTTGTTGCCCTTTACGAGCTTTGGACACTCAGAGAAGCGCAGAGCGCCCTTGCAAACGGAGATATTTTCTGTCCCAACTGTATTGTAGTGCAGAAGATGATAGAGAAGGGGGTACAAGAGGCACACGTTTGACTGGAGTTTTATGTGAACTGAGAGGAATTTCCGGCTCCACAGTGGGGGAGACTGCAATAAAACTGTGTGCTGGTACCTGCCAAGTACATCGCTGTGAGCTGTGGATGCGAGAAACCGGGTGGTGCCAACATGCAAAGACTGGTTTGCTTCCTTTACTTTTGCTTTCAATTGTCACTATAAGTGCTCAATAAAGTATGTGATTTGCTCAATAAAAAGCATTCTGTGCATAACAAAAGGTTAGTTCCAGTTGCCAAGTGCTGGCAGGTATAATCTCAGGTATGAACCTCCATGGGTGGGCAGGGATATCAGGCAACTTCTACGCCACCCCTCCTGCCCAAGGCAGCTCAGGAAAGCTTACAGTATAAAAATTTAAAACCATGTAAGTATAAAAATAGCATGTATATAAAACAAACATAACCATAATGAAGGACGTAAAAATAATCAAATCAACTCTGCCCTTCACTGAAAGCCTGACGGAACAACCAAGTCTTACGCTGACGACGGAAGGAGGGGAGGTCTGGGCCTCTGCCGGAAGGGAATTCCACAGCCGAGGGGTGGCCACTGAGAACACTGTCTCCATAGTTCCCCCCCCCCCCACCCCCCGAACAACTCGGGGGACTTCAAGAAGGGCACTCCTGATGGACTGCAGGGGTGAGTCCAGAACGTGGGGGGTGGGACGGTCCCGCAGGTAGGTGGGGCCCAGGCCATGTAGGGCTTTATAGGTCAACACCAACACCTTGAATCGGGTTCGGAAGACTACAGGCAGGCAGTGCAGAGCCTGGAGCACCAGTGTAATGTGCTCACGGCTGCCCACCCGCATAAGGAGACAGGCCACCGCATTCTGCACTAGCTGCAGTCTCCGAACCATCACCATTGGTAGCCCCATGTAGAGTGCGTTACAAGCATGGATGATGGTGGCCAGGTCACCACCCAAAACATACGGCTGAAGCCAACGCACCAGATGTAATCGGCAAAATGCGCTCCTCTCCACAGCCCCCACCTGAACATCTAAGCGGAGCTGTGAATTTAGGAGCACCCCCAGACTGCGGACCTGGGGGACCAGTGGCGGGCGAATCCCATCAATGGCGGGGGCCGCTACACCCACCGCCCTACCCACCATCACCACCTCTGTCTTGTTGGGATTCAGCTTCAGTCGGCTCTCCCTCATCCAGTTCCCCACAGCCGCCAAACAACGCGTGAGCACCGAGACTGCCGGGTCTGGGTCAGATGAAAAGGAGAGGCAGAGTTGGTTCGCCATGTCTGAGAGTCCTCATTGTGGGGGGGAGGAGAATCAGTGTGGGGAAGAACACCTGCCCATGTATTAGGCTTGTCGTGCTTTAACCTGTGAGTGGGGGCTGCCCTTTTATTGGACTCTGCTTGCTAAACGTGTGTGGTGGCTACATGGACCGAACCTGGACTTCAGGGGGCTAACATCTTGTTTGTTAACGCCCATGGTCACGCAGACAGGCTGACAAGTGTCTAAACCTGTTAGCTACCTCTGCAGTTCACAGGCTACCATATGATTAAATGTGTGTTAACCAGACCAGGCAAACCCTATCTGTTAACACTTTAACATGTGATAGTTAGCACATGTGAAAAACATGAGAGAATGACACCCTTTGCCATATGTAATCCGTCGTGTAGATCAACTCTGCCTGTAAGAGATTTCTTCACCTTATACGTATCAGGGATACGTAATACTGGGATACTGTGATCAAAGGAGAGGTGGAGTTCCTCATAGATTGGATACAGGACAGAGGAAAGCCAAACATGACAGAGTTCACAGCTGTCTTTGCCAGAACTGCCTAATGCAGTCTGCCTTCATCCCCGCCCCATGTATATATGTACATAGTTCTTGGCTGATGTAAATATCTTGCCTTGGGCCTCTCTCTTTCCTTCCTTCTCCTGAAATTAGAGTCTGCTGGCTGAGTAATGCAATTTCACACCATCATTACCACTGCGTGTGCTGCACTGAGTGGTAAATAACAGATCAGGCTGATCCTGCCAAGTCTGTAATTAGATGTCTAATGCGGTTTTCCTGTTCTATTCCGCATTGACTTCCTTTGATCATATAGCTGTGCCCCTTTCACTCATGCTCTCAAATCAGGTCAGTGGCCCTGTATGTCATTGCTGACGCAGGTGATGTCATATCCATTGGTGGTGACAGGCGCTGAATAAGACTGAGTCAGGAACAGTGAAACAGTAAGATACAGTACAAAGGACTGTGTGAACCTAAGAGTCTCTTAACCAAAGATGGGAAGAGAAGCTTCACCAAACAGTTGATGGTGTTTATCTTTATTCAGAAGGCCCTTGCTCCCTTTGTTCTGCCAACCATTGACTTACTCCCAACATTGATTCTCCTTTTAGTCATGCTGCTGCCATTCAGAATGCTCAGGATGAGTGGGTGCAGGACTGGTATACAGAGCAACCCATCAAAACACCTTCACAAATATGAACCCACGCAGCTATATGAACCTGTTTGCCAGTTTAGATAGCTCAGGTTTGTAGGGATTCTTTGAACCTGTTAAACACTAAAAATCTTTGTTCAGGAACTCAAAACCCTACAAGACCTTTAGGAGCTCACCCTGTGGTGTGAAAATCAGAACTGCTATCCTAGTTCAGAACAGTGGTCTAGTTTAGAATTACACATCCAACAGTGGGGGAAGTGTACTAAAACCACAGTTGATCACTCCTTGCACCTGGTAGACAGATGTTGCATCCCATGACCAATTTTGCTCATGGCTATTGGTGGTCCTTTGTCCCCATAAACTTACCTAGCTTAGTTTTGGCCTAATTTATACTATTGACCTTCACAACGTCCCATGGTTCCACTGGTTAATTGTGACTTGTCTGCCTCAACTTCTGAAGCGGGGCCAGGGCACCCTCTAATTTGCCATGAAAAGCTTTGGGAATCATGAATCTGAGGAACATGAGGGCAGCTGATACTATTTCTGTTCTCTGCATGTGGACATCTCCGCATGGGGCCTTCTCAGCGGGCTGCCTGCTATCTCTTGATTTTAAAATCATCAACTCTTTCAGCAGGCCCCCTTTGGAAGTTGAGAGTTAAACAAATGCATTGGCATACATAAGGCATAATGTACCAGTTTGCAGCTTGTCAGGAGAACAGGATTTTCTAATGAAATATTCCTTGGGATTTGAATTACAATAATTCCTGTTTAGGGGATTGGAAAAATAAAATCTTCCCCTATAAAGGACTTTCTCTAGAGGGGTGGAATTGGGGCAATGACCTTTGGTTGTATTTGTGCGCATTTAGCTGCCTTGGATTTTCTGGACGCTCTTAGCCATGTTTTAAAACGTTCAGACCATTTTATTGCTACCAGACTGACATCTCCTGTGCCACTGCAACAGAGGCACTAGTCTAATGTCTCTGCTGGAGGGATGTCTAATGTGATTCTGAAGACGTATGGGATAAGGACTGGCTCAGCAGCCTGGCTACTAAGGTTGTTTTGGAGTTGAAAACATCCTCCTCTTACTAAGGAAGTGTCCAGGTTCATCTCATTGAGGGAACTACCTTTTACAGTAGAGGGATTGGAGAATTACATGTCATTGCTTCCCTTTGCTACAATGAGCATACTTAGAACGACCTGTGTTTGAACGTGTTGGCTGGTGGGTTATACTGCTTTCTGTTCATTGGCTCTACTTGGACTGGGCACTCTTTGAAAGGTGTGGGGGTTGATAGCATACTTGGATACAAGACAGGTGAACCTGTTTGTTATGCACAAATCCAAACTCCAGTAGGGTAAAGGAATTCTAGGGCAGCCTGTCCATGTATGGAGGTCTGGAGAGACCTCAGCTCCCACTACGAGCTTCTAACAACTTCTAGATAGTTATATACAGCAATTCATGCTTTCTCTTTATGTCTCAGTTCAAATCTTCTCCTTGAAGTCTTTGGATTTTCCTCCTTCAGCCATGCCAAACACACTGGCAATCCATCCTAGTTTCATTAACTCCTGCCTGCCAAGTCTTAAAGTGCCTTCCTCCTTTTGTGTTGCAGTGTCGGATGCAAACTGCAGCCATTCCTACATCACTGCGTATCCATGGCTGACTAGCTGGCCATGTTTGGGTATGTAGGCTGCAGCAGCACATGCCTTGGCAATCTGACAGCTGGCATCCAAATTGGGCATGAACTGCCTGACATCTTAATAGGGGTGTGCGATCCAGACAGCTGTTCCGCTGATCCCCACCACTTAGCAGTCATTGCGGAGGCATAGCTCACATGTACATGTTGCCATGTGTATATGCACAACACTGCAAAAATACTGCAAGACCACGTGGGGGTTGGGGCTTTAAATATCAGGAAATATCGACATTATGATTCACATTGCCTTTGTAAGGAGACCACCTTTCCCTGAACTAATTTGTAGACCCTATCTATATTCAAAATTCAATGTTAATCTTAATCTTATGCCTTTAAATAGAGATGCATTTAAAGTTGCAGTATGAATGGGCCTCTACACTGTTAATTTTTTTCCCCATATTTTTTTTTTTTTTTTTTTTTTAAGGGAACAGGCAAAGGTGGAAATTGTCATGAAGCACTGCCTTCTTGGTGGTCATACCCTGCGGCATGCCTCCATTACGAGAGTTCACTGTTGACACAGATCCCCTTTCAGAGAAGTTTTCAAAGACCAAAATTCCTTAAGGATAAAGCAACACAAAAGTCTCTTTCCCTTTTTAGTTTTTTGTAGCCCAGGGGTATCTTGAGCTTCAGTCTTTCTGAGATCCTGTATGGCATGTCTAAAGTCATGTCTGGATTTCTGCACTGTGCTCTTGACATGGATTCCGGCTTCCTGCAGGCTAGTGGCTTCTCTCCTGGAGAGTCTGCCTGTTTTCTCCTTCAGCCATCTTTCTCCTGGACACACCTACTCCCAAGCAGCCTAGTGCTGATCACTTAGTACTTTCACCTGTGGCTATGGGTGCTTAACTTGAGCCAGCTTGCCTTCTGCAGCCTGATGTTAGCCCTTGCATAGCCAATGGCCAGCTTGCCCTGGTACAGAGATTCTTGTGGTATGTAATGTATGTATGCAGCAGGGTTAACTTGAAGCAAACAGTGTTTGAAAAGCTACTAAGCAAGCATTGCATCCTCAAGTTCTCCGATCAACTGGTGACGGTATGTTGCAATGCTTCTAAACTCTAACATAAGTAGTGCCATACTGGGTCAGACCAATGGTCCATCGAGCCCAGCGCCTGTCTCCAACAGTGGCCAATCTCGGTCACCTGAAGAAGTACCCAACAGGTCACTGAGGCAATCCATTCCCTGTTGTTCACTCCCAGCTCCTGACAGTAAGAGGTTACATTTCCCCAAACCTACCTGGCTAATAGCTGCTAATGGATCTATCCTCCAGAAACTTGTCCAACCCTTTCTTAAACCCAGCTATTCTACTGGCCTTGACCACAACTTCTGACAACAAATGCCACATCTTCATTGTGCATTGAGTGAAAAAATACTTAGATTTATTTGTTTTAAATCTGTTACCTATTAGTTTAATGGAGTGTCCCCATGTACTATCTGAGAGGGTAAATAACCGTTCCCTATTAACGTGTTCCACACCATTCATGATTTTATAAAATTCTATCCTATCCCCTCTGTCGTTTCTTCTCTAAGCTGAAGGGCCCAAGCCCGTCCAGCCTCTCTTCATAGGGGAGCCGTTTCAACCCCTTTATCATTTTTGTTGCCCTTCCCTGTACCTTTTCTATTTCAACTATATCTTTTTTGAGATGGGGTGACCAGAACTGCACACACTATTTGAGGTGCGATCTCATCGTAGATTTATGTAGTGGCATTATGGTATTCAGTTTTATTCTCTATCCCTTTACGATGGTCGCCGCACACCGAGCTGAGGATTCAGTGTATTGTCCACAATGATTCCAAGGTCCTTTTCCTGGGTGGTGACTCCTAATTTAGAACCCAGCATTGTGTACGTAAAGTTCGGATTGTTTTTCCCTATGTGTATCACTTTATTTATTTATTTATTTATTTATTTTATAAAAGATTTCTATCCTGCAGATTACTTTGCACTTGTCCATATTAAATTTCATCTGCCATTGAGATGTCCAGTCTCACAAGATTCCCCCTGCAATTCTTTACAGTCTGCTCGTGTTTTAACTACCTTTAATAACTTGGTGTCGTCTGCAAATTTGATCACTTTACTAAATACCAGTTGTATAGACAGTGTTCTGGGAAAGCTGGTCCTAATTGATTCCCTGCAGAAACACTGCAGCAGACTGGCTCTTAGAACTGAATTAAGCTCTGTAATAAAGCGGTTATCTTTCTAATCTGCATCTAGCTCTTTAACTCCTATTCAAAGGACAATGTGTTTTGTTCAGATATGTGACCTGCAGAATTGTACGTTTGTGTGTAGGCACTGGCAGATAATTTGCTCTCCCATAAAATAACTAACTGAAGTGATTTGTGCATACCTGTATTATATGTGCAGTCTGTAATGCCCAGTGCTTTACCCAGCACTAGAAGAACCTGTGTTCTATGCCTGAAAGCTTTTCAATTCTAAATTAGATAGAACAAGCAGTTCAGGTGCCCAGGGTAATAAGATAACAAACCAATCTCCAAGCACTGTACATGTAGCCTGTATTTTAAGAAGCTAATGCCTCAAGCTGGGCATCTGAGATTGCCTTTAAAAGGGAACTGATTTTTCAGGAGGTTCTCAGCATCAGCTTTCTGATAGCTGGGACCTTTTTAGAGACATTGGACAAGTGATTTTGCGGGGTTTTGTTAAATGTTCAACTTGTAGCATCTTAAAGGGATCTGACTGACAGTATGAGGAAATTGCAGAATTCGGTCATTATTTAAAGGTTCTGGTTACAGTGCAATTGTAGAATTCAGTGACTGTATACAATCCAAAATAAATGTCCGTCCTTGCCATCCAAAGATTTCCAGTTCCCAGCTAGTGATTTTTAGCTTATATTGGCCTAAATTTTCAACTCGGCTGAAAATCCTCTTGAAGGAATTTGTCTAAAGGAATTTGAGACAGAGCCAGGGGTGTTGTGCAGCAGGAAAGGGGAAGGCATAATATTTCCAAGCATAAGAGGTGTCAAAGAAGAAGATGTAAAGGTAAAAGTGGAAGAAATCAAGAGAGTTGTTATGTGAGAGCATTTAGAGAAGACAAACTGAGGCATGGGTGGTTGCTGCATTGCAAAGTGAAGTCAGAGCTAGGATAGGAGGTTAGAGACAAGGGGAGCCAGTGAATTGAGTTGAGGGGAGGGAGTGGTGGTTCCTTAACAGCATTAAGAAGATAATGGCCTTGTGCTGCGATTTCAGCACCAAGGTTTTATTTGCTTGGGGCTGGTATGCTGTTTTACACCCACCCACCCACCCACCCCTTTCCTTGCTTGCTTGCTTGCTGCCAAAGACTTGGGTCCCTATCAGTGACCTGATCTCTCTCTGCTGTTTGGTTATGACTAAGAAGCATCCTGACCAACCAGTTTGTGCCGGTTCACACCGGTCAGAAACAATCCCCACATTCAGTTGGGTAGACAAACAGAGGCTTATAGAAATGTCCCCTTTTGCCCCAAGCCTCTCTCTTTTGTGTGTATGGGGTGTGGGCTGTCTTTTCTTCCTCATGTGGCTCTTTGTGTGTCGAGGTTCCTCCAAATTCTCCTTCTATTTCCATGCTTCTCCATCCAGATCACATGAGTCATGGATGCAGTCTTTCTGGGGAAGAAATTCATATAGAGGGAGCATACAGCAGCCTCCCTCGGACAGCATTAATAATGCTTCTTAATTGGCTGACGTTCTCAGAGTCCCTCGGGAGCCTCTTTTACCTCCGGCCGAATCCCAGGGCTAAGCATGTCGTCACCCTGGCATTCCAGACACCAAGCATGGGAACTGCAATCTCTGTGTTCCATGCCATACTGACGAGATCTTGCTTGGCCTTGTTTCCAGTGTTTTGTTCCCTTGGGCATAAACACAGACATGAAGGTGGTCTAGTCAAGATGGGTCTGGTGTAGTAAGTGCAAGTACCACTACTATGCTTTGGATCTTTCCTACTCACCTACTGTGATTTGAAGTACATGCTACTTTCAAATGGTCAGAATTTCCCATGAGATGAAAATGCGATCCACTTTAGAAGACACAAATGAACCATAGGTTCAACTTATCCCCATGCTATCGACTCATCACTTTGAGATTGAAATGCTGCATTAGTGGGATATACCAGTCAGCTCTTGGAATTCAGTTGATCTGTTGGATGAGGTCTTAAATTGAAACCAAGGTCCTATCTGCTCCATGTAGATACTGAAAATCCCCATGGTGCTTTTGGTCAAAACTTCCCCTTCCCCACTGTGTACTGTAATAGGGGGCTTCCCTGAGCAATAGGGTGGTGAATTCTTTTTATGGGCAACGGGAAAAGAAAGTGGGTGTATCTGAGATGGCTTCCTTTTAAAAGATGTAAATCTTCCCCTTCCCTCACTATTTCCTAGTCTGTTCCCCCTTTTTTCTTTTTCCTAGTAAATAACATCCAGTTACTTTGTCACAGCTCCTGGTTGCTGGTCGGGTGGAGAGGGGTTTGGAGGGGGATTTGCTGCCCCCGCTCCGTTCCCATCCGTTCTATTCGTGCTCATTTCAAACTCCTCCCGGATCAGTTGCTTCAGTTGTTGTTTAGTTTTCCCTTCTGCTTCGAGACCTCTCTTTCGGGCTTCCCTGCTCAGCTCTGACCTTCTCAGGTGATGAAAGTGCTTTGGGAGCCCTATTTTGTCACTGTCCCTGACCCGAAATTAAAACTAGAACAAACAACTCAGCGCACTCTGTTCAAGGATCTGCTTATTCCACTCTCTCAGAGCTGAGTTCCCAACTCCTGGGACTTTCAGTCTCTGCAGATATGGGATTTACTCCTCTCAGAGGATTCCAGTCACCTGGCAGTGCTCCTCTACTTTCTACATATTGGTCCACAAGCTGAGCGTAACCCTTCTTGTTGGGTGCCAACTGTCACAGGTTGGAGGTCCGCACCCCCACTTTACTGGGTTTGAGTGACTCCGTTTCTCTTGCGTACAGCCCACTTGAACCAGTTTTCTCTCTGACCGGTTCAAGCCTGCCGCAGGACAACCCCTTTGTCACCCAAGGGCCCAATCCTTCACGTTTACAGACTCTTTAATCTCTGGGTTCACAAGAGCTTGAGAACTCTTGTTGCTCACTTGCGTTCCAGTGTTAGACACAGACACTTCTTCATAAAGATAAGAAGTAAGTTTATTGATTACATAAACAAGATAGTTGATACAGAGTGGTTACTAGAAATCAAAGGTAAATATAACGCATTCCTAACCTATACTGGTTGAGTTCCTAAATAAGCATCTTNTGGTTACTAGAAATCAAAGGTAAATATAACGCATTCCTAACCTATACTGGTTGAGTTCCTAAATAAGCATCTTACCCTACAAAGATCCATAAGTTCCTCTCAGTCCTTGATGTAAGCGACTGGGTCTTCAATTTTAGAGTTGCTACAGAGCAAAGTCCTGTCTCTCCGTTCATGGTTCGGCTCAGCCCTCCTGGCTGCAAGATGGTGAGTGAATTCCTGATAGTCACTACCCCCTCTGGGGTACAACTCCTTATATTCCCAGGAGGAAACTCCTCGTATCTTCTCGAGGCTTCTAGAATTCCCTTTGTTCTTTGTCAGCTTTCTCTGTCTCTTACACGTAGGCAATGGCTGCCGGCATTAGCATTTTTTATGTCTCTGTCTGGGCAAATCAACAAACTGTCTTTCCATTTCCTGGGGCTTGGTCACGTGTCACAATCCTGATTTGAGTTTTACAGTTTTCAGTTGTAACATTACATACATGTTACAAACAACCGTTTGCTTCATATATTTACTAGACTTGTAGTTTACATGTGGTCCAGTATCACATGCGTGTGACCCTATGTTTCTCCATGACATACTTCATTACTAAAAAAGCTGGAAGCCACTAATCCTTCTATTCCCAAATGGGTCAGTAAGCTAATTTGTTTTGGATCCCTGCTTGTTTTACCTCAACCATCCTCGCCTTCCTCACCCTACCTCCAAATCACTGTCTGTCATAAAACAGCAGTGGTGGCTACAGCACCTTTCACAAAATGGTAAGACATGGCAGAAATCTAGTAAGGAAATTGGGATGAAAACTGGGTTTGTGGAATAAAGTTGAGGCGTTGCTGGGTTGGTTGCTCTGGTTTTCATAGACTGTCCTGTCGTGTGTACTGTAGTGGCAATTGTTCCCCCTTTAGAGTGCTTGGTCATTGTTACACTGTGGTTCACGTGACATTTCTAGGGTTGCTTTCTCATGGTGATTCACTTCTGGGGTCGGAATGTGGAGAATGTTTTTTTTAATACAAAGGTAAATTCCAGACCTGTCTCTTCCGTTGTCACATATTTCCTGTTTCTCCCTGCACCTCGAACATTTACATTTCTCTCACTCTCTCCTGAAAGTGGTTAAATGACTCTTTAACTCATGTAACTGGTAACTGCTTGTATGGTGATAGGGGAAGAGTTGTGTATTCTTGTTTTTTTCTGAAAATGCAGCTTCCGCATTACATAAATTCTTGTTGGATGGATCAGGGAAGAGAAATGCAAAGAATGACTCTCCAATGGACAGTCATTGCACAGGCCATGTATTGCCAACTCCACAGATTCAAATATCCCTTGTCAAACCCCCCAATAATGAAATAAGTTTAAAAAAACATGAGATTTTTAAAAACTGGGACTTTTATTTGCCTTCTGGGTTTTGAGCCTTCAACCAATTGCAAGTTAGTATTTCAAGCTTCTCTCTCCAGCCATGGGACCTAATAATTTCTCAAACAAAAGAATTTGGGAGTACCCAGATAGTACTGAGGCCTTAATCCGAGTGTCATGAAACGTGGCAAAACTGAGAGCCCTGGTGTTGGAGTTGCAATAGGCCTCTTGCTTGCTGAGCCATAGAAAATATTCCCTTGCTTAGAAGTAGATGCAGTGGATGTTGGGAAGGGTTATAACACTAATGCATCTAGCCTGTCTGTCCCAGTCTCACTGATGCACTATATCCGATCGCTGGCTCATCTAATTTAGCAAGCTTATTAACTGGTCCAATACCGTGTTCCTGCGCTCGAACAGTTGTGCAGTGTGGTATTGGAAGAGAATTGGGAATGATTCCTTTCTGATCCAAGCAGTACATCAACTTTGCACTTACCTTTACTGGATGCTGGTGATGGAGTTAGCAGCCTGGTGAGAGGGCAAGTTAGTCCATGCTGGTGTGGGGTGGGGAGAGGAGCCTCAAGAAGGTAGCCTTGGAATAAAAGACCTGAGTGGGAGCCTCAAATTGGATATTATAGCTGAGATTCCAGATAATCTATGCCTTGCTGATGCCTGTCATCTCTGTGCTGCTGACCTTGCCTGACTTGCTCCCCTTGAGGATAGTGATGGCCCCGAATGATGGCAGGCAGTTTGGTGGCAGAAGATTCAGGGTGAAATCTGGTTTGTGTTTGGAAAAAAACAATCAAAACCTTGCTTTGGGATTTTGAAATTAATCTTTTACCCACCTGTCTCTCTTCCAGTCTCTGTCTGCTGCTGTCTCTTCATACTGTTTCTCTTCCTGTCTGAACTCACCGGATTCATAGCCACTGAAATGTAAGTAATAATCATTGTCTCTGATGCTGTTGCTTTTCTTTTTAAACATGTCATTGTCCCTCTCCCTCTCCATCCCTGAAGTCCTGCACCTGTATAATGCCACTGGCTCAGAGGACTGTCTGATGGGATGTGGAATTCTTCTTCTTACAGAAACCAGATTCTTAAGCCTTTGTTTGTCGTTTTAATTTAGTAATGGCGGGGAGGTGGGCAGGGAGAGATAATTTTTGTTTTCTTGGCAGAGAGCTGCTTCTGTACTGCTAAGTTGTTTCTTACCTGGTATGCACTGGATTTCAAGCAGAGAAAAGTAGATTTACCCAATCAGTATTGCATAGTTAGCACATTTGCCTTACCTACTCATTAGAGCAGGGCAACCAGATCTCATTCCTGGCTTTGCTAATGAGCCTGCAAGGCTTTGGACAACATACTTCTGTTGTCCTTTCTAGATTGTAAACCCCTTCAGATAGTGAACTTTCTCTAACTACTGGTTGTACAGTAGGGATGTCAACCCACACCGATTTTAATTACGGGTATGGAACCGTAATTAAATTTTTAAAACAAAACAAGCAAACAACCAATTTACCCCCACCTCCAAAGGCTTGTTTTTTCACCCACACCCAGGGCTCTGGTCTGGTACTGACCAGACCCAGAGGGCTTGGTTGAAGGTCCAAGGGGGCTCCTCCTATGTGGAGGAGCCCCCCGGCAGGCTCCCTCACCATGGCACACTGTGGAGGTCCCTACTGCACAGCGCACTTGTGCAAAATGTCCGCTTGAGCCATTTGCGCATACGCAGCCCTTTTCCAAAATGGCACCAGCAGCATCGGCGCCATTTTGGAAAAGGGCAGCTGTCCCGCACATGTCCACAGGTAAAAAAGATCTTTTCCCATGAGAACTTTTCAACTTAAAGTAAATAAATAAATAAATGCATATATGGTATGTACTTTTCCCATCTGCAAAATATGGATATGTCAGCTTTATTTGTAAAGTGCTTTAAGACCTACATTATGCAGAAAGCGGTCTGTATGAATGCAAATTGAGTAACATGAGATTCAGAGAGAATCTTTTGCTGATCATACTTGTATTTCATCTCCAGCATTCAGATATTGTTCTGGTGCTGCAAATATTATAAACGCCATTCTTCTTGCCCCCTAAAAATTTAAATCCAAAACAGAGCTGGCAGTTTGTCCAGTTCTGAAAAGAATTTGTCTTCTGGTGACCTATCAGGATGCTGTGCTGAGCAAAATGGAAGCAATTTCCTTTATAAATATCACACGGGGAGTGAGTCTCTTAATTTCCCAGCCATCATTTCCTGTTTCCCTTCAAGGTCTCTTCCGCTGCTACCCTAAAATAAACTTTGCCTTCAGTGACACTTGATGGGTAAATCTGTATTTTGCTCCTGGGATTGCCCTGCTAATGATGAGATGAGCTCACTGCAGTGTCCATGACACAGAGTTCCTTGGGAATTAGCAGTTGGGAAGACAGTGTGAAGATGAAGCAGATAACAAGAGTAACACAGTTAGCCAGTGAGAGAACCCATTCATTTGGAAACTTGTTAACCATGGCAGAGGGACAGGCTCTGTACTGACTGTATTCTTTGGCTCCTGGATAACTGCTCCCTTCAGTATTTCTTTAAATTTATTTTGACATGAGAGTCTCCTCCCCATGAACAAGAAACAAGCTCAGGTGGTCAGACAGATTAGAGAAATCCAACTTGTTTTAATGCCTTCCTCTCTCTCCTCACGGCATACTTCCAAATATGAGAGCTCCTTGTTTGTGCATACATGTCACGCAAAACAACAGTTTATGGGTACTGGGAAATCTGGGTTTGTGTCTACAGAAAAAGCTGGAGCAGGTTTGGAGCCACACACAACCAATCATACATGTGGATTCTGCAGGTTACCGGTGTGAAAGAAAGGAGCTGAACTTCTTTTTTTCTGGAAGCAGGCTCGCCCTGTGCCCCCATCCACAGTGATTCGGTGATGGTCGGGGTTTCCTGTTCCCCACTGAGAAGCTGAAGAAGGTGTAGGTGAAATTGGTCTGCTGGTTTGAAGAACCTGAGACTGCTATCAGCAGAGCACTCTGGTGTACCCACATGTTTGCCAGCACATGTGGACTCCTGCAATGGGAGTAGCAACCGGGGGTGGATAATGTGTGGAACTATCCCAAATAGCATGTTAGTCCCCTTTAGCTTTTTACTCATACTTCAAGTTCAGTACCAGCATTGTATGAAATATTGTGGATCTCTAGACCTATCTAGGAGCAGAGTCTTCAATGTTCCCTTGATTAAAAAGCTAGAGTGGAAGAAGTTGTAAGTTGCATTCACACACGCGCTTTTTTCTCTGACCCCTTGATTGAGTCCTAATGCTGGAAGTATTGTTTGATTCACAGTCTGCATCTTCAGGTGAATCAACCAAGTTAACTGAGCAAGGTTGGAGGAGATTATTTGCTGGCTTAAGAGTTCCTTCAGAGAGACTAGAGCTGAAGCCTTTCTCTGGAGTTTCATTGTGCTGATAAGTTTCATTCCTTTGTCAGTCTGATGACGTGTCTGACACTTGAAGGTATTGTAGGTGTTGTGACTCCTTGAAAGCCTAGCTGGCAAGGTACAGTAGTGTCGCATCAAAATCTACAGTACGTAACCGCATGAGGGAGAATTGGTCCTGGTAGCAACAGTTTGCAAGCATTGTTTAGGCAGCAAATTTGGAGTGAGAATCTTAGACAAAATGAGTGGAGGAAGCCAATTACTTATGGACCTTTGCTAATAGTAACCCAAAGAACATTAAAAAGAATTCCAAGTTCTGTGGCCAGAGAAGACCCGCATTCTGCAAGCAGAATAAATTATGCACATTTTGAATGTAAATCAGCTTCTTGGCATGCCAATTTCCATTAATTTTGGACATCTTTCTTTTAGGAAAAAATATGTGGAAGCCAGTAGTGTTGGTTCTCCTTTCCAGCAGAGGGTCATGGGCTGCTTCTCTGTAGCAGCTCTGGCAGGGTGTCCCCATGGCCCCAGAACCTATGCTGGCATCCCACTGGCTAACTCGCTCTGCTCACCCCTCAAGTCGTAAAGCCGTATTGCAGGAGGCAGTTCATTGTGAGAAACTGGCCAGTTGCCAAATTCTGCAAAAATTGTGGTGCTCATGCAGGGGCGGCTGGTGGGTTTTAAAGTTGGTGGGGCAGTAAGGCCGACGAGCCTAGGGGCGGAGCCAGGGCAATGGTAGGCGGCGCCAGGAGGGAAAGTAGGAAAGGAAAAGAGGAGAAGTAGGAGGGAAAGGGTTTGGTTTTGGAGCACGAAAAGAGGAAAGGGGAAGAGATGGGTTCAGTGGGGGGAAAGGGGGTTTCCTTGTTGTCTGCAACCTTCTCTTCTGCCATGCTCCTACCTACTTTCTCCTCTGTTCACAACTTTCTCCTACGCTATACAGAGTACCTACACTGTATCCCCAGCAGCCAAATGCCTGTCCAAACAAACAGGCCTTTTAAAAAAAGTTTGGCCTGCTTGTGGGCCTACATTGCAAGCAAACCAGCATCCTTAGTACCTACTTACACTGTATCCCACACAGCCAAATGCCTGTCCAAACAAACAGACCCATTTGAAATGCACAACCATCATAGGTCACACCTACAATGCACAGAAAATGCTGCAAAGGCCAACAGGATTATGTGAAATCCTAAATAGCGCACCATAAGTGCTGCATAGAGTTTTACAAAGGGAGAAGAGGCATGCACAGTTCAGGAGAGAGCAGGAAGCACTTGCCATCTGGCATTCAACGAACACCAAAATGCAGAATGCAAAATGCAGAAAAAGCACTTTTAACCAAAGAATATTAACCTTAGGCCTGAAGATAATGGATGAGAAATTTTAGCCTAAAAGGGTATCTTTGCAATTATTAACACCACACAAAACTGTAATAGAAACTTAGGAGTGCTTTCAGACATCATTATCACTACTCGTGGACTCCAGCAGAAGCACAAAGTATTGGGATATCTAAAAACACCCTTAACTGATCCCTAAAATTAATGGGCCAGATTCCCTGCTAGCATAAAGCATTTACACCAGCTCAATAGCTAGTTCACAGTGGCTTTATGAATTTCATCACAGGCTCAAAACATGGGAAAATAAAGGAAGAAATTTCAATAAGAAATGCATAGTTAATATACCAAAGCAATACAGGGTATATCACCACACTGTTCAGCATTACTGGGGGGTTTAAACAAATATCGTTTTAAAAATCTCTTACTCAATACACAGTTGAAAGCTTACACCAGCATGATAGATATGTTAAGGAACTTTATACTCGTTATAAAACACAACACTCATGTAACTTACCCAAAAAGTTTCATATAGCCTTTGGTTTTGAACCAGTACAATGCACTTATTTTACACTGTATACCTAGCAATTCTCTACTTCATCCAGAAGATAACAAGCCTAGTAATTCACTATTTCATCCATAAGATATAAAGCAATCACAATATCTTCTTGCATCAGGTTGAACATTACTTACTTGGTGTCAGTGACTGAAAAGCAAAGCTCCATACTTATTCTACGTGCCCTTGTCTGCAGCAATTTTAAAACACTAAACAAAAGATGAACTGTTGGCATATGATTGTTTGTATCTAACATCTGAATTGCAAATAAGTTTAAGCACAGAAGTCAGTCAGTCGAAGAAGTAATGATCCCTTCCTCCCACCCACCCCCATTCTGCTCCCACTCATCACCTCTTTTGCTCCTGGGGTTCTTGGATCTGAACTGCAAATAAGCTAAGCACAGAAGTCAGTCAATGAAGAAGTAATGATCCCTCCCAGGCCCTCATTCTGCCCCCCACTCTCAGTCCCATGATTCCACCCCCCCAGGCCCCCATTCTGCTCCCACTCAG
>QEPC01010928.1:254362-303796 GCA_003113815.1 Sphenodon punctatus
GGGGGGGGGGGGGTTGGTGTGTGTGTGTGTGTGTGTGTATGTGTGTTTTTAATGTATATGGGGTTTTTAATTGTGAATTGTTTTAAAGTTGTTTGCCACCCTGAGCTGCCCTGTGGGATGGAGGGGAGGGATAGAAATCTTTTATAAATAAAATAAATAAATATATTTACATTGGGAACATTTATTCCTTATGCCTGTGAAACAGTCAGTGACTGACTGTGAGGTGATGTGTGCACCTTGCATTGAACTGTACTGTATGTGTGTTACCAATTGATACCTAACAGTGCAGCCGCCATACTCCTGCTGTACAATCTTCTGATCTGAACAGGAAGCCACATCTTTGTGTGTGATGAATTAAAGGTGTGGCTCCACTAGATCATTCATTTGTGGGAACTGAATAAATAAGGCTTATTCTTCAAGAAGGACTGCACTGTAATACTTAGAACAGAATAACAGTCTTGACCCCATGTTCCATTACAAAACTAAACACTGACTGACCTTAGGAAAGTCACTTAATATTTTGTACCGTAATATACCAAGCTGTAAAATGAGGGTAACAATACTTAGCTGTCTACCTCCTTAAGGTGTTGAGGCTTAATATTTGCTCAACAAACTCCGAGGTCCTCTAATGAAAGGTAATACAGGGTTGTAAAGTGGTGGCGTTTTGCCATTCATTCTGAAGTACGTGTGTGGGCTAACAGGAAGTGGAAATCTACTCCATGATGCCAATTATGATGGCTGACTCAAATGTATGTTGACATCTTTAACCTCCATCTTCCCTCTCTCGCCTTACTGAGATTTGCAGTCTCGCTTAGTAGGATGGTATGTTTTGTGCCCTTCCGGAATGGAGCAGTGGCCATAATTGGGGCAATGGCCTCTGTGAATGAGGAAGTGATTAAAATGCAGAGCACAGCAGAAACCTACAACTATTCATCACATTAGATAAACTGTTGCCCCATTTTGTTTGTTTGTTAGCAGAAATAGGAAGGAGAGAGGGGTATTTGGGACCTGAGACACAAGCATTTACCTGTCATGGTCCCTTGAAATAAGAAGGGAACTGAGGGGCTCCTGAGGTTGCGTTGCTGCCCTGCAGACAACAGTTGCTCAGGGGTCTTTTGTGCAACGTTCCTGCCTCTAGGGAAAGCACACACAGTACAGCCTATGGCAATTCTATTCAGACAGCCCCAGTCCTGTCTCTTATACACATCTAGATGTGTATAAGAGACAGGGATAGAAATCTTTTATAAATAAAATAAATAAATATATTTACATTGGGAACATTTATTCCTTATGCCTGTGAAACAGTCAGTGACTGACTGTGAGGTGATGTGTGCACCTTGCATTGAACTGTACTGTATGTGTGTTACCAATTGATACCTAACAGTGCAGCCGCCATACTCCTGCTGTACAATCTTCTGATCTGAACAGGAAGCCACATCTTTGTGTGTGATGAATTAAAGGTGTGGCTCCACTAGATCATTCATTTGTGGGAACTGAATAAATAAGGCTTATTCTTCAAGAAGGACTGCACTGTAATACTTAGAACAGAATAACAGTCTTGACCCCATGTTCCATTACAAAACTAAACACTGACTGNCCCGCGCATCATGTACATGTTGTGAAAGTGTCCTTAGAGTGAGTAGTGGTACACACCCACATTCTGAGTGTTTGTGTGAAATTCTTACCATTGTTTAGTTTTAGTTTAGTTTATTCAAAATTTATAACCCTCCCCCTCCTGCCAGATGGCAGCTCAGGGCAGCGTACAAAGGACAATAAAAACATAATTTAAAAATACAATATAAAACTATTTTTAAAAATCATCCAAAGAGGCCCGAATAAACCCACTACCTCCCACCTCCAGAAAAGAACCTCCCCATACACACATGCTTCCCATCTCCCTCACCAAACGTCTGGCGAAATAGCCAGGTCTTGCATGGTCTGTGGAAGAAGAGGCGATCTGGAGAGAGGCAAATAGTTCCACAGCCGTGCTGCAGCCACCGAGAACACCCTCCCGAACGTCCCCACTTGGAAGACTTGGGGACCCTCCAAGAGGGCACCCCTGGCCGATCGCAGGGGCCTATCGAAGACATGAGGGGTGAGGCGGTCCCACAGGTACGTAGGGCCCAGGCCGTATAGGGCTTTAAAGGTAATAACCAACACCTTGAATTAGGCTGGAATGGCAGAGAACGGAGCACCAGCGTTAGGCAGAGAATTAGAATTAGGCAGAGAACGGAGCACCAGCGTTATGTGCTCTCAGCGGCCCGTCCCTATCAGGAAGTGGGCTGCCGCATTCTGCACCAGCTGCAGTCTCCAGGTCATCACCAAGGGTAGACCCACGTAGAGTGCATTGCAGTACTCCAATCTCAAAGTAATAAATGCATGGATGATGGTGGCCCGATCAAAGCCTGAGATATACAGCCGACGACGACGACAACAAACCAGATGTAACTTACAAAAAGCACTCCTTGCCACAGCTACCACCTGGGCATCCAGGCAGAGCTGCGCATTGAGGAGCACTTCCAGACTCTGAACCTGAGGGACCATGGATGGACACACTCCATCAGTGATGGGGGCCTCCACTCCCTGACCCTTTCCCACCAACATCATCTCCATCTTTAATTTATTTTATTTATTCCATTTATACCCTGCCCCACCTGAAACCGCTCGGGGCGGTTTACAATCTCAAAAGAAAAGGGAAAAAAACATATATATATATATATAAAAATACAAACATAAAATATTTAAAACACGCATAAAATACAACAGTTAAAACAGGACCAGGGAACATAATAAATAATGCAATAAATAAGGGTTGAAGGGGGATGAAAACCCTCCCTAACCTCCACCCAAAGGCCTGGGCGAACAGCCAGGTTTTACAAATTCGCCGGAATGTTAAAAGGCTTGGGGCCAGGCGAGCTTCCTCCAGGAGGGAATTCCAAAGGTGCGGCCTGGCCACTGAGAATGCCCTCTCCATTGTGGTCCCCCGCTTAACACAGGGAACCTCCAAGAAGGCACCCCAGGCAGACCGAAGGAGCCGCTCTGGGGCGCGGAGGGCGAGGCGGTCCCTGAGGTATGATGGGCCCAGACCGTGAAGGGCCTTATAGATTAATACCAGAACCTTGAACCTGGCTCAGCTCGCTATTGGCAACTAGTGCAGAGTCCGGAGCACAGGTGTTATGTGTTCCCGACGACCCGTCCCCGAAAGGAGCCGGTCCGCCGCATTCTGCACTAGCTGCAGCCTCCGAACCAGGAACAAGGGCAGCCCCACGTAGAGCGCATTGCAGTAGTCCAGCCTCGAGATGACGAAGGCATGGATGAGGGAGGCCAGGTCCGGGCCGGAGACATACGGACGCAGCCTCTGCACCAGATACAACTGGCGGAAAGCGGCCTTCATCACTACCTCCACCTGTTGCTCCAGGCGGAGACCTACGTCCAATACCACCCCCAGACTCCAAACCTGCTGAGCTATAGGAGGGCGAGCCCCCCCAATCAGGGGGCCGACACCTCCCTCGCTCTCCCCACCAACATCACCTCCGTCTTATCGGGGTTGAGCTTCAGTCTGCTCTGTCACATCCATTCCACCACGACCTCCAGACACTGGGATAGCACCGAGACAGCAGGGTCTGGGTCAGTTGAAAAAGAGAGGTTTACAGCTGAGTATCATGAGCATATTGGTGACACCGCACCCCGAACCCTCTCACGACCTCCCCCAAGGGCTGCATATATACATTGAATAACAATGGAGACAGAATGGAACCCTGTGGAATGCAGCAGGATAAAGTGCGGGGCAAGATGTCTCAGCCCCAGCACCACTCACTGGCTTCTCCCCGAGAGGAATGAGCGGAACCATTCAAGAACAGTCCCGTCCAGACCCCCCAGGTCACGCAGCCGTCTCAACAGCAGCCCATGGTCCACGGTGTCAAAAGCGGCCGAGAGATCTAGCAGGATGAGAAATGTCGAACATCCTGNCAATGGAGATCGTCGACCAAGGCCACCAATGCCGTCTCGGTGCCATAGCCGGGGCGGAACCCAGATTGAAAAGGGTCCAGGAAACCAATGCCATCTAGATGCACCTGAAGCTGGATAGCCACCACCCGCTCAATAACCTTCCCTAAAAAGGAGATGTTAGACACAGGTCGGTAGCTGGCGAGTGCGTCCACGTCCAAAGATGGTTTCTTCAGCAGTGGGCACACCACAGCCTCCTTGAGTCTGGGCGACAACCTCCCTTGCTGCAAGGACGCGTTAACCACCCTTGCCAGCACCGTCGCCAATGTCTCCCTGGAAGCTTTCACCAACCAGGACGGGCACGGATCAAGTTCACAACAGGTGGCTCTCACAGACCCCAAGACATCCACCGCATCAGCTGGCATCACTTCCTGAAACTCCCCCCAAAGATGGACCAGACGGGGCCTCCATCACCTCACGCTCTCCACCTATTGCACCTAATCCAGCGTCAAAATTGTTCTGAATCCGAACAATCTTGTCTGCGAAGTAGGTGACACACTCCTCACAGCGGGCCTGGTACAAGTCCCCGTCCAGGCGGAGGTAGGCCCGACTACCCAGCCCCCGCACCACCCGAAACAGCTACGCCGGGTGTGACTTCACAGACGCTATGAGGACAGCAAGCAACTGCTGTCCTCTTATCAGGATTCAGCTTCACACGGCTCGTCCTCATCCAATCCCCCACCACAGTGAGACACTGAGGAAACACCGAGACTGCTGGGCCTGGGTCAGACAAAAATGAGAGAGAAAGCTGGGTGTCATCAGCGAACTTGATGACACCCAAACTCAAACCCTCTCATGATCTCGCCCAAGGGCTGCATGTACATGTTGAACAGGCAGGGGGACAGAATGGAACCCTGCGGAACTCCACACATGAGATCCCGGGGGGGATGATGTAAAATCCCCCAGAACCACACGCTGAGTTCTACCGGCTAGAAAAGAGTGGAACCAGTCAAGAACAGTTCCGCCCACCCCAGCATGGTCCCGCAGGCGAGTCACCAGCATCTCATGGTCAACCGTGACAGAGTTAACAAAATCAGAACAGTGGACCAGCCTCAGTCCAACTCCTGACTCAGATCGTCAACCAAGGCCACAAGCACAGTCTAAGTGCCATAATCTGGACAAAAGCCTGACTGCGAGGTATCAAGGAAGCTGATGCTGTCCAGATGCTCCTGGAGCTGCTGGGCCACCACCCATTCAATGACCTTCCCTAAAAAGGGTAGGTTAGAGACTGGGTGATAACTGGCAAGGGAGTCAGTGTCAAGGAATGGCTCCTTGAGCAAAGGTCGCACCACAGCCTCCTTCAGGCACCCCGCAACTTTGCCCTCCACAAGGGAGGCACTGACAACACCAGACAGCAATGGCCCCAACGTCTCCCGGCTGACTTTCACCAGCCAGGACAGGTCCAGGTCCAGTTCTCAAGTTGTGGCCCTCACAGCCCCCAGCATCTCCACCTCATCAGTGGGCGACACCTGCTGAAACTGATTCCACAAAATTGGACCAGATGGGGCTTCCATAACTTTGGGTACATCCACTGCATCAAGTGCAGCGTCGAAGTTGTGGTGGATACGAGCGATATTATCCTCAAAATAGTCACTAAACATGTCGCAGCGAGCACTTGAAGATTCCAGTTCCAGGTGGAGAGAGGCCGGACTGACCAGTCCCATGTGTCTCTCTCTTGTTCTGTCCTCTGGTGTCTAATGCTGCAAAGGGTTTGCTTGTGAGGATCTGACTCTCTCCAGCAGCAATGGTGCTGTGTGATTAACCCAAAGGAAGCTTCAATCCTCAATACCTCATTTCCTGTTTGTCACTTCCTGCCTACAGGTGACCAAAGAGGTGTGGCCAAAAAGTCCTGGAGCCAGGATTTCCTTGTTCACTCCATGCTACTTATAGAATGTTGCGGGCAGGGATATCACTAGGGCATTCTTCCATGCCCTTTGCATTGTGGGAACTGTCATTGAAGGACAGTTAAAATGCTGGGAAATCATCACATGTGCGAATGTGCTGCTGAGATGCTAGATGAGCACCGATCATCTTGTGGTCAACTTTTGGAGAATTTGCAAAGGGGAGAGGTGTTTGGGGAATGAAATGTAGAGAATTGGTATCCACATCTACAATACTACTTCCTGGCCTCACCACTGGGACAAGCCTTCCTCTTTAAGCTGTGATGTAGGAGTCCTCCGAGACATCCCACTGCCTGGTTCCTTCCAGCAAAAGGACTGCTAGGTTTTTTTCCACAATTTGTAAATAGCTTCCTCACCTGAGGCCAGTATTCCCTGTTTTTGGCATTAGGTTGAAGGATAGCATCTGGGCAACAAGTCCTTTTAATAAAAAGAGTATGGAACAGAAACCTGCAATTCCATCAAGACCCTAGCAGTAGCTGTGGGGGAAATGCTGGAAGGGCATTCCCTTCCAGCATTTCCCCCACAGCTACTGCTAGGGGGGAATCTTGACATTGAAGCCTTAGCAGCAGATTGTCCCAAGTGCCTTCTCGAGGTGAAACTTTCAGTCACATAAGAGAGAAGGGTGCTTTTCTCAAAACACATTTTGCCCGTTTCCTGACATTTGTGAACTAGTGGCTTGAGAACAAGACAGAACTAAGAGCCCAAGACACTCTTGCTGAGTGTTTGAGCTAGCTAACTACATTGCCTCAGTGGTCCCATCTGTAAAATTGGGGCAATATTTGGTAAACGACTCTGGGAGCTACAGGTAGAAGTTGCTGTGTGCGCTAATTTTATTAGTTGATCTGTGCCATATCTAGTTGTAACTGGCTGGACTGAGAACGAAGCATCAGTAGAGCTTTTTGTAGCTTTTAGCCTAGGGGCTTTCTGAGAAGCCTGTTCCCAGAAAAAGCCTCATAACAAAATGGATGTTCCTGGAGCACAGCGGGATCCTTCTGAAGTAGTAACTAAGCTGCTGAGCCTGCTGCACATTCCACTGCTAGGTTTGGCATGAGCACCCGTCTGCATTGGTTATAGGTACACTGTGAATTTTGACAGCTCATTTTCTAAGTAGTGATTGGGTGGGGACAGCAGAGATGAGCTAGGAGGAAGGGTGTTATGAAACTGGCTGGCTGGCTGGCAAACCGATCCTGCAGGAGGACTGCTTGGATGCAAGAAGGTGTGCTGCTGATTGGGGATTAGTACCTCTCTTGGTTGAGGTCACATCCGGGAGCAGTGTTTGTAGGTATGATTTAATCCTTAGCGCCACATAATCCATCAGTAATAAATGCATAATACCTTCCATCAGGGGAGGAGACTTTCTCGCAAGGAACGTCTAACCAGGTCACCTATGAGTAGACTTTCCCCTCCCTTCTGTGTCATTTGTATTAATCATTTGAAAAATACTCTTGAGTAATGATTGCCAACAGTTATAAAAGAGAGAGGGGAAGTAGGGCTGGGAAGCTGAATATGAATATTGTTGAGGCTTCAGCTGGGCACCAATCAAACTTCCTGACCTGGCAGTAATTATTTCCCCAGTAAACCCTGTGACCATCTGCCTCTCCATCAAAAGACCTGCCCCTCTTTTGGACTAATAGGAATGTGCTGTTAACCAACTGAAAGCTCATGATCCAGCGACTCAACTGAGCTGTAGTACACTTGACTCTTTATTTTGTCTGCCCTTCCAGCTGTATTGTCTGCTGCACTGTAAGCAGAGACCTGTGTTCATGGCATTTCCCCCCATTGGCGGCAACAGAGAAAACGCAGTGAACATGGGTCCCTGGATTGTATGGCAGGAAGCTTTGTCTTTTTGCTTGTCAAAGCATTTGACATGTTCTCAGCACTAGTCGATAATGTGGATTTCTTACTGCTGAAGGTAACTTGCTTCAGTCCAAGTGTCAGGAGTGTGAGATCTTACTGCTTTGCTGCTAGTTGCAGCACCAGAGATATTTACTGATGTACTAGTATTTGGGGACATAGCTATAACAGGGGTAGGCACTAGTGCAGCAGCACTAGGACACTCAAGTCTGGAGGGTCCACGTGTTCTGGTGCTGCTGTATTCTCCCTCCCTACTACCAGAATTTACAGGAGGCAGGGCATACTGGAAAGCAAAGGAGTGGGGCCTGGCAGCCTGCAGAAGCACCGAGCAAGTGGCTGGCCCACTCACGGAGCACTCCAGAGAATCTGACAGGCCTCACCTCTTTGCCCTGATGTGTCCTACCCCCACTCCCTTAGCCTCCCCACTCCCCTGCTCTGGTGACCCCCAGCAATTGCCACCAATCCCCTGTCTTGGGTACATTCCACCTGCACCAGTCTAGGGCCTTTCCCAGCCTAATATGCCCCTGAGTAGCTTGGTTGGATGACAGAGAAATTTGCGAGAAGAATTATCAGCAGATCATTATTATTATTATTATTATTATTATTAGACATTTATAAAGCGCCAGTCGCATGACCTGGTGCTGTACAGAACATAGAATTAGACGCGGTCCCTGCCTGTGGCTTACAATCTAAGAGACAAAAACAAAGGGGGGGGAGACAGGGGGAGGGGACAGTGGGAGAGACATGGGAGAAGACAAAGAAACATTCAGGCGGATGCGAAGTCTCAGGTGCGTGTGCTTGGCTTGGTTACAATGAAGTTGGTAGCAGCAGTCAGCAGAGGAGGGCTGACAGTAAGAGTAAGGGGAAAGGCTAGCGGGCATTGGGAAAGGCAGCATGGAAAAGGTGGGTCTTGAGGATGGATTTGAAGGAGCGGAGGGAGGAGGCAAGGCGGATGTGGGCAGGGAGGGAGTTCCAGGCATGTGGGGCAGCGAGGGAGAAGGGACGGAGGCGGTTGGGCGAGCAGGAGAAACGAGGGAGAGTAAGGGTGGGTACAACGGAAGAGCGGAGAGCACGTGCAGGAGTGCGTAGGGAGATTAGGTCCGAGAGATAAGGGGGAGCTTGGTCGTGGAGCGATTTGAATGTGAAAACCAGGAGCTTGAACAGGATACGTTCAGGAAGGGGGAGCCAGTGAAGGGAGAGGAGGAGAGGCTGCACATGGTCGAAGCGACGGGCAGAGTGAATGACCTTGGCAGCAGAGTTTTGGATTGCGATAAGGGGGGATAGGTGAGAGCGAGGGAGACCAGCAAGGAGGAGGTTACAGTAGTCGAGGCGAGAGATAACCATGGCATGAACAAGGATTTTGGCCGAGGAGATAGATAGAAAGGGGCGGATGCGGGCAATGTTGAGGAGGGCAAATCGGCAGGATTTGGCCACAGAGTCAATGTAAGGTTTAAAGGAGAGGTGCGTGTCAAAGATGAAGCCCAAGCTGCGGGCTTGGAGAACAGGACGGATGGTGACCCCATCAATGCAGATGGTCAGGTTAGAGGGAGAGGAAGGGGAAGGAGGAAAAATGAGGAGTTCAGTCTTGGCCATGTTTAGTTTGAGTTGGCGTCGGGACATCCAGGCAGAGATATCAGAGAGGCAGTCGACAAGGCGTGAGTGGATAGAGGAGGAGAGAGAGGGGGTAGAGAGATAGAGTTGGGTGTCATCAGCATAGAGATGGTATTGGAATCCGTGGGAGGCAATAATTTTGCCAAGGGACAGGGTGTAGATAGAGAAGAGGAGAGGGCCAAGGACAGAACCTTGGGGAACCCCAACCGAGAGGGGAAGGGAGGGGGAGGTCGACTCGGGGAGGGAGACATTAAAGGAGCGGTCAGAGAGGTAGGAGGAGAACCAGTCAAAGACAGAGCCACGGAAGCCCAAAGAGTAAAGCGAGTCCAAGAGGAGCGAGTGGTCGACAGTGTCAAAGGCAGCAGAGAGGTCAAGGAGGACAAGAACGGAGTAGTGGCGCTTCGATTTAGCGACAAGTAGATCATTGGTGATCTTGGCCAGGGCAGTTTCAGTAGAGTGGAGGGGGCGGAAGCCGGACTGGAGAGGGTCCAGGGAGGAGTTGGCAGAGAGGAGGTTCAGGCAGCGGGAGTAGACGACACGTTCCAGGAGCTTCGAAGCAAAGGGAAGGAGGGAGACTGGCCGGTAACTAGAGGGATCGAAAGGGTCCAGGGTAGGCTTTTTGAGGATGGGGGAGACAGTGGCATGTTTGAAGGCAGAGGGGAAGGAGCCTGTGGAAAGGGAGAGATTGACGACATGCAGAAGGGGGGGAGCGACAGTGGGAGCAATAGAGGTCAGGAGGCGGGAGGGGATCGGGTCAAGGGGGCAGGTGGAGGGGTTGGATGAAGAGAGAAGAGCAGAGATTTCCTGGAGAGAGGCAGGAGGGAAGGATGCGAGGAGGGAGGGGGGCGGGGGGCGGAGGGAGGCAATATCCCGACGGATCTTGTCAATCTTGGAGGTGAAGAACGATGCAAGATCCTGAGCAGCAAGGGAAGAGGGCGGAGGAGGGCAGGGGGGTTTGAGAAGGGAGTCGAAAGTAGAGAAAAGGCGGCGAGGGTCGCGGGAGAAAGATTCGATCCTAGAGGCATAATAGCGATGCCTAGCTAGGGAGATAGCCGAGGAGAGGGAGGAGAGGGAGAATTTGTAATGGAGGAAGTCAGGGAGGGAGCGGGATTTGCGCCAGAGGCGTTCGGCAGCCCGGGTGCAGGAGCGGAGGTAGCGGATGGCAGGGGTAAGCCAGGGGCGGGGGTCGAGGGGGCGGACGGGACGAGCAGAGGGGGGGCAAGAGAGTCAAGGGTCGAGGAGAGAGAAGCGTTGAGAGCAGAGACGGCAGAGTCAGGGGAGGAGGAGGCGAAAACGGGGGGGAGAAGGGGGGAAAGATTTGAGGCAAACTCCGAGGGAGTAAGGGCCTGCATATTGCGGAAGGGGCGCATAGAGGGGGAGGAGGAGGGGGGTCGGTGGGAGAGGCTGAAGGAGGCGAGGAAGTGATCAGAGTTAGGGCAGGGGTCAAAGGAGAGGTCAGCAAGAGAACAGTTTCGAGAGAAGATGAGGTCAAGTGAGTGGCCATCAGTATGAGTAGGGGAGTTGGTCCAGAGTTGGAGATCAAAGGAGGAGGTCAGAGAGAGTCATACTCGCTAGTGTAGAATTTCTTTCTTACAGTATATTTGCCAGGGTGTTCCCTTGAACTGTTACATTCCAAGCAGTTGGACGCAACACTCCCCCACCCTCCCAACACCACTGCTCGTTTTACTGCATTTTAGGTTTCCATTAGCGCCGGAGTACGGTCACTGGTGTATATCCTCATCTTCAGGTCTCCTTTGGAACTTTTGCCCCGTCGCTCTTAAATAGCTTGAGTTCGCTTGTGCAGAAGGAACTATAAAATTTCATTTTCTCCCACCCTGAGCAGCAGCCATGTGCATCACTTAACAAAGTGACATCATCTATGCTCCTTCCCCCTGCAGTGTTAACGAGCTCTATGTAGACGACCCAGACAAAGACAGCGGTGGTAAAATCGAAGTGACTTTGAACATCAGCTTACCGAACTTGCATTGTGAATGTGAGTATCTTCTCTTGGGGCACAATATTTGAGGCTCTGGTTTAGCTGTTTAGTAAATGGCTTGCTGTAGACAATTTCCATTCCACCCTGTCTCGTTGAAACGTTACCCTTTCTGCAAGAAAAAAATACCAGCTGTTGTGAGGTTTTTTATTTTCTTGCCTTTTTGAATAATATGACTGTAGCACAAAGGTCTCGTACCACGAAGGCAGGGACCAAGGAGGAGCTTTCTTTCATATTGATATTGGCTCAGAATGTACTCCTGTTAAGAGGTCTGGATTAACTTTGGAGACCAGGGGCTACTCCCAGGGAACTCCTGCTGCCTCCACCTCCCACACGCTCCATTTGTGGCTACTTGTCAGAGGCAGTGCCCCTTTTGCCACAAAATTAACCAGGCTGCTCCTAACAAGTCTCTTCTACTCACTGAAACCCCAGAACATGTTCTGCTCCTTCTGAAGCAGCAGTCCTGTCCCTGTCTCATCCTTCCTGCTTGCTTTGAGGAGTCACTGTTAGCTGCCATGTTTTCAGAGGAACCCGGGCCTTCCAGCAAAGAGGGAAACGGGGAAAGAACCTCCACTGTTTTGTGGGGAGAAGAGAGTGGAGACAGAGCGAGAGTTTTAGAAGCACCCTAAAGTCCCTGTGTTAATCCAGCCCTGAATACTGTGCAGTCCATTGGCCTTTCCTCTCTGGATTTGGAAAGTATTTTCAGTACTGTGAGCTTCTGGAGACAGGCCTCTGTTTCATATTGAGTCAGGCCACCTTTCCTTGGCAAGAGCACCTGCTTCTGTACTGTAGCGGCTCCAGCTAGCCACCCAGTTCTTTATCTAGGTCTGGCCTCCCGTTTTGTTGTGTGCCCTTTCCTGGGTGGAAACTAGGAATCTCCTCTAACATCCCAATTACTGCATGTGGCATTGGACAAGCTGCTATGCTGCTTTTGCCTTGGTTTCGCCATCAGTAAATTGGGGGTAACACTTCGTGGGGGTGGGGATCACAGATTAATGATGGTAACACATTCTGAAGCTGAAGTATCTCTTTGCTAATGATTATCATGTCTGATTAAAAGTGCCATTTATTTTAGTAGTTGAATTTACTTGTATGGCAAACAAACAATTTTCTTGGTAATTGCCAAAAAATTATTTTTCGTTGTGTGGCCTCTTTGTTTTGTTTTTTACAAAACCTTTTCTTTCTCCCCCTCCCAAACTTGCAGTGGTTGGACTGGACATTCAAGATGAAATGGGAAGGCATGAAGTTGGTCACATCGACAACTCGATGAAAATCCCTCTGAACAATGGGGACGGTTGCAGATTCGAGGGCCATTTCAGCATCAACAAGGTGAGTCTCAATACCCACCGCTGGGAGTTGACTTGACTGGCTCTGAATGTGAAGCACACATGAGAGCTTGTGTCTAAGTGGCCATGAGTTGGTGTTGCTTGATCACGGAGATGTGGATTCAAATTCCACACCAGGATGCCAGCTCAGTCAGTGGTGTATTAAGAAAAGAGGGTGAACCATTACACCTTCAGAGGAGAAAGATGTTAAGTTCCATTGCCTTCTCTGAGGTAGATTAAGAATTCTTTGGGCCTTGGACCCAAAGAACATTGCCTTGATCACCACCATTGTGATAGTGCTGCACTCCTCTCTGGTTTTTATTTTACAAAAACTGGCATAGATCCTATAGCAGCCAACAGAGTGCTGCTGGCATTGCCTGCTCTGACTGAGCTGTGCCTCCAGAATGCTGACAACACTGGTCACTTCTAAATGAGTGTGGCCTTGTATTTCAAGTGGCCCTGAGTCCAGGTGCAAAGGGCCCATTCATTAATCCACTTCTTCTTCTCTCTGATAATGATAATGTTCAGGTGACACATCTTAAAATAAACTTGTGCTGTCGCCGTTTCTCTTGAAAACTCTTGGTGAGCTTTAGACAAAGAATGGGTTCCTGTGTTTGCCCTCTGCCTCACTCCCAAGTCACTCCAACTCCAGTTCATGAATCACTGCTGTGCCACGCACTTTGGTACATCTCACTGCTATCAAGAGCTGCCTCATGATTGCCGAGCTGGTATCGCCTAGTGGGAACGTTCCAAAAAAGGAACGTTTGGGTCAAGGTGTGAGTGCTTCAAAGGATTTGTGAAGATGAAACAGACTCTTCCGGAGGGGATGAAAAATGGGGCCTGGGGCAGGCTGTTGTTTTGGAAGGGTGTGTCCAAAATTGGATAATATTGCTACGTAATGCAGAAGATGACTAGAGGGGAGAGGGTGTGGCATGCTGCTGGTATAATAAGGGTGTAACCTAATTCATGCTTTGTCATACGCCACAGGCTACAAAATCCTGCTTCCTCCTCCTCCCCCTCCCCAACAGCTCATATTAGATCACAACTAAAAATACCAAGCAGAACTGCCGACCTGCAATGCATTATGAAAAATTTGGGGTATCTTATTACGTTGCTCCTTGGAATGTAAAGTACTTTTTATTTTATTTTTTGTGCCCAGCTGCTTTTTAGCAGGCAATGTGACTGATGGCTAAGCTGGAAAGGGTTCATCGCTGTTTAACTTTTGCTCCAAAGGTCCCAGAGTTACTTCCGGAAACGTAGGCCTGAGGTTAGTTTAAAAAAAACTGTGGTGTAATGCAGGCACTGCTGCTGCTGTGTGAGGCAGTTCAAAGCCAGGTGGCTTTCCTGTACAGCGAGTCCTCTGAAAACAGAATATTCCTGTCCTGGGAGAGGGCTGAGGAGGCTGGAGAGGATGTGGTGGCATAGCAACCGCCCTGCCTGCAAAACTACTCGTGCATATAACTCTTATAGGCATCCAGCTAGTACTTATCTCCCCTGCCTCCCTTCCCTCATAAGATTGTTGAGAGGGGCACTGACTGGGGAGGAACAAGCATCGCCCCCTCGGCAGCCTGTAGTTGCTGAAAGGTGTGATGGGGTATCTGCACATTCCTTGCTGGAGAGGGAGCACTGTCACCTGGCCCAGGGAGATGCAATATGCTCTGGCTGTGATCCACAAACCACTTATTCCAGTGTGGCTTGCGGATTGCAACCTCTCTGTATAGCACACACACACACACCCCAAAAAGATGCTTCCCCCTTTCCCAAGAAAGCTTACAGTCATAGGCTCTGATCTTGCATGGCATTAGATATCGGCGGAGTAAAAAATTACACCTGTGAATAACCCTGCTGACTTCGAGAAGATCACTCATGCTGAGTTAAGCACGCACTTGAATGGCTATCAGAACTGACATCTCAGTACGATGCTGGTGGATAGGGCAGGCAGAAGGGAGCACAGGACACCCATGAGATGATTCTACACAAATGTTATTTTTGGCTGGCTTGCTTCTTGCACCACAGACTCTCTTCCATAAGAACTGGATGATGGGAAGGGCTGAGGTTGAGATGCTGCTTCTCCCACTATCAGGCTCTATTCTGAGCCCAGTTAGATAGCGTTTGCCCTTCTCGGGGCCGCCATAGCTGACCTTCTGGTGCTGGCTCAGAATCGGAGAACTTGGGTGTGAATTGGCACATAGGCTTGCATGTCCAGAGGAAAGCTGCTTGGGCAGACAAGCCTTTGGACTGAGCTAATATGTATTATAATGACAGTTTTATCACATAGGTGTTCCCAGCAGTGCACTGGTGGTAATACAGCTATTTGGATTAGACTTGCTTTGAGCAAAGCTAATCTAGTGCACAGGAACAGGTTAAGGCTATAAGGAGCTGCCTAACTGAGTCAGACCAATGGTCCATCTTAGCCCAGTTATTGTCACACAACCTGACAAGGCAGCAGGGTTTCAAATCCGGCTCGCCAGGGTCTCTGGCAGAGGCCTCACCCAGGCATGTTTCCTGATACCCTCCAGGATCCCAGGCAGAGGCCTCACCCAGGCGTGCTACCAAAGATCCTGAATCGGAGATGCCGGGGATTGAACTTGGGACCTTAAACATGCAACGCATGCGCTCTACCACCTGAGCCACAGCCCACCCTGTAGAATTTGTGACTTACCCAAGGTCACCCAGTGAGTTCATGGCTAGGTCAGGATCCAAACCTTGGCTTCCCAGGTCCAAGTCCAGCACTTTATCCACTACACAACTCTGGCTCTCTAGTGTAGAGAGAGGGAAGGGAAGGGAAACTGGGGTTTTGGTCCCCGACTCCGTTCAAGAGCATACATTCTTTGTCTCTCCCCTCCCCTTCCTCCAGCTCCTGATTTCCTACTTCCTGGAGATGGTGGTGTTCCCTTCCCCTGTATTGGACAGGAAGTGTGGGGCCTGGGGGCAGCAACTATCTGGCCATGCAGCGTTTTCTCCTCCTGCTTCACACTCCCGGTCCCTTCCCCTTCTCAGGAAGCGAACCCCACCGAGGAGAAGGGATAGGGATTGAGTGCTGGAGGAGCTGAGGGTGTGACTAAGGTTTAGGGAGGGGGTTTCCAATCCATTCTGTCCCATTCTGGTTGTATCCCTGACTTGGTGGTGGTATTTCCTGTTGCTACTTATTTAATTATTATTATTTATTATTATTATTATTTTAATTTTATTAAATTTCTGTGCTACCCTTCTCAAACAAGGATTCAGGATGGCTTATGAAGATTAAAAATAGAAATAACATTCACACTGCCCCTTCCTGTCCAGCGTCCCCAGACCTCCATTACAAATAAACATTAGAAATACAGGTGAATAATCCCAGTACAATCAAACCTCCCACCCTTTGACCTCAGCCCACATTATTCTCCATTCCATATACCCCATAAGAACCCCTTCTCTGATGCATGTACCCTCCTCTGTGGGGTGGGGGTGGTCATGGCATAAACAGCCCCCCCCCCTCGTGCAAATACCTCCCTCACACAGCGGGGAGTCACATTGTATTTATGTGAATTGACAGGCCCAAGAGTCCTCCCACAGTGCCCCAGTTGTTGCTAGTTTTGGCTAACCACATTGCCACCCCAAGATCCTGCTCTTCTTGGTGCTCCTGTTTCCCACCGAGGTGCTGTGAATGGTTCCCCTCCCCCTGTCTCCACAGCAATGGCTGAGCAGCTGACTCCATTGAAGGGCTGTGTGATGCCGCTCCAGTAACCATGCTCCAAAATGCCTGCAGATTCCAGAGTGATCCAATCAGAAATGACATCAGAGCTCAGCTGCTTCACATTGTCATGGCAACTGGTGTCCTTAGGCAAAATCTGTGTGTTCAGGACCCAGAGCATTTCCATTTCCCTAAGCTAACAAAACAAGCCTTTGGGGGGGAAAGGGCTCCTGTCAAGGTTGAAGGCTGAAAAACTGGCCTAGTTTGCAGACTACACGTTTTTAAAAACCTGTTTACTTTTACTGTCAATTCATTTAAATAGAAAAATCCTTGGGATCTGCCTGAAGTAACCGGCTCCTCCTGCCCTGGCATTTCTAGGCAGCCCTATACAAATGGTCCAGGGTATAAGAGTGGGATGTGGAAGGAAAATGGTAAATGGCAGAAGATGTAGGTATTTTCATTTGAATGGGGAAGGAAATCTGTGGCCCTTGGCCTTTTGACATCTGAGACTTTTTTGAGGAGTGATTTATTAATACCCTCTAGTAAGACAAAGGGGTGATATTGGGAACAATTAGTTCTTGTGTTTGGGGACACTAACATTGCCCTTTCTTTGTGCATTAGTATATATCCAGTCAGGTGCATTATACAAGTTTGTCCTTCTCCACAGTGTTGGCCATCACTACAGAGACAAGGCCAAACCTGACCAGTCAGTGGTCATTTCTTACTTTATGACACATCAGCTATTGATGGAGAAATCTGTGTTTTTTTAATTCCTGGTTGATTTTAGGTTCCTGGTAACTTTCACGTATCAACGCACAGTGCCACTGCACAGCCTCAGAGTCCAGACATGACGCACGTCATCCACAAACTCTCCTTCGGGGACAAGTTACAGGTGAGCTTTTGGCAGCAAAAGACTCTACTCTTTATAAGGGACAGAAAGATACGCTTTTGACTGCCTTGTACACATTGATTGTGTATGCCAGAGAGACGGTCTAGAAGGGCTGTATTCTTTCTTGCTGGGTTGTATAGCTGCTAGCTTTGGGAACTATTATTATAAACATTTATATAGCGCCAGCCATGTGCCTGACGCTGTACAGAACATAGAAATAGACGCCTGTATGTGCGTTGAGAGAAGATGATCCACCTTGGGATGGACCAAGCATGTTCAGTGGGTTGCAATTACTGTGTCTCGCATCAGCATGTTCTTAGCCTACTATCCCCTCTTTCCCACTATGGGCATTTTTACACAGACTCTTAATCCTGGGATTAGGAGAAAATTATCCCAGAATTGTTATCCAGGGATTACAAGTGGTACGTATTTTACACGGACATTTCTAACCTGGGATGAAACCCGGGATAGTTCATTTGAACAGCACATTGCTCTTATCTCAGTTTAAGAATGTCTGGGATGAATATCAATCCATGATGTTTTTCATCCGTGCTCAGCGCACTGATTTCTGGGATTAAAGAAAATCCAATTTTCTTCATTTTTCTGAGTTGAAGAAAATGGAAACTCATCCCTTCTGCTGCTGTTTAAACTCCGCAATGCATTGTTGAAGGATGACGGCGGTTATACAATTGCCCCGCAGTCATGTGCCAAGTCACCCCACAGTCATGTGCCACAGTCCGATACCATAGAGGCAGAACTGCATAGAGAGGATGTCAGCTCTTCCCATAACACTATGCGATACAAACCCAGGATAGTTGTTTAGACAGACCTGATCCCGGGGTTAGTTAACAAGCTGATATTACAAACCCTTGAAAAAGAGAGTTTGTAATCGTGGGTGTGTTCGGTGATTCCGGGATTATAATCGCTGAATGCTGCAGTTAGACAGACAAGTCATCCTGGGACAAATGATCTAATCCTGGGATAAGTGTCTGTGTAAAAATACCCTCTCTTCCCCAGAGAGAGTGAAGACAAGAAGGGGTGAGTTTAGCAATTTCTCTCCTCATAGAACAGCAAGGGAGGCAATTTCTCATAAACGGAACACGTGTACGTTCCTGTTGCTTAGTGTTTCATCCAGTGCTGAAATGGTTACTCAATTGGCATAGCTCACTACACCTTTGTAACCTACTTCCAAAGAACTGACTTCATAGGGATGCAGTAATGTCTGGTCGCACCTATTCTGCAAGATATCCTCTCCAGTTGTGTCTCGGGTAATACTGGTTCCTTATGCTGTTTCCTGCTGCTTAGATGCCTTCTCCCTAAAAGCTATTCTAATTCTAGCTAGTTTAAAGCACTTCTTTGTAGTCCTGCCCTTGATTCCGCTCCTGGCTCCTTATAGGAAATGGGTTGGGCAGGAGCAGTGAAACATTAGCATATTAATGAAACGGTTTAATATCTGTGGGGCATTTGGGATATTATGACAGCATTAGGTAAATCTTAAGGAGGAAGGAGCAGCTTAATGGGAGCTGCTCCTTCCAGCGTGGATAGCAGGTCATATAAGGTGGAGTTCCTAGCAGTGTTTCAGGGAAACTTCTGGTAAGGTAAATGAAGCAAGTGTTGATGATGCAAATGAGATGGCCATGGTAGGCAAGTTTAGGGACAGGAGCAGGAGAGCTGGTCTGCTGAAGACGGACTTCTGAGCAAATAATTGAAGTCTGTAGAACCACCAGGCCTAAAAAGGAGGAGATAACCAGGTACAGTTACACTGGGCCCTCAAACAACAAGAATTTTCTTGATGCATTAAAATCTGATGAGTAAAATAAGTGTGTAAACTAAAGTACAGGTATAATCTCTCAAAATGTATTTCAAACAGGGATGATATTCTAACCGGTGGATAACTGGTTCTGTCAGATTTAGGGTTTGGGGCGGGGGGGAGTGTCCACTCCCTCTCTTCCCCTATCACCTCCCTTTGCTCAGACAGAACTGGTTGGGGACAGAGCAGGAGAAGAGCCGGGAGGGGGGAAGGTAAAGGGAAGAGTTTAGGTTACTGGGTAGGGTGGAGTGAAAGATGTCTGGGTCTCTGAGACAGGAGACAGCTCACAAGTAGCAGCAGTGGAGCTTCTGCGAGCCTGAGAAGCAGCACCAGAAGCATGGCTTTCTGAACCCCGACATCCCACGGCTCCCAGAACTGTGTAGCTTCCATCCTGGCTCTTGGAGCAGCACAGCTTCCTCCGTCCTGCCCTTCACTGGCACCCGGTCCCACCGGGGCCAACAACTGGTTCACAAAACAGTGGTATTTTAACAACCAGTTGAATATCACCCCCCAAATTCAAGTCAAATGAGGATGGTGGGAGATAGGGATCCCCCAGATACCATGATGTACTGGGGCCCCAAATTTCTCTTGATGGACTTGGGAACTACTCTAGAACAAGTGGTTTGAGGAGAACAACCATTCTGTGCACCAGCATATACATCTTTAGCTTCCATTCTCAGTCTGAAATGTTACCTCGTCCTCTATGCATCTCAGCTATAACTTCCCAGCCTCCAAGGACTTTGCATTGTTTAATCACCTTTTTCTCCCCTGTGTGTTCATGTATCTGTGCTGCTGGCTCAGTTGGAAAAGCATGAGCTAAAGGGCATTTGGAACATGATGGAAAAGGAGATGCTTGCTTGACTGAGCAAGTGTTGGAGAAAGTTGGTGGGTTTGCGTGGTGTTCATATGGGATAGAGGGGGGTGAGTTCTCATTTACTATTTTTTCTGACTTCATCTGCCATGATCTTGGATCTGCTGGCATCCTTCATGTGTTGAAACATTTGTCTGAATTTGTACTTCCCACAGTGACTCAGGGTGGCTTTCAATCCATAAAAATACAATAATAACAATAAAATTCCTAAAAAGCCTCGAGATAATGAAAGCATGGATGACTGTGGCCAGATTCAAGTCAGAGAGAAAAGACCGCAGCCTCCTCACCAGATGGAATTGGTGAAAAGTGCTCCTCGCCACTACCACAACCTGATACTCCAGGCATAGCGAAGGATCCAAAAACGCTCCAAGGCTGTGGTCTTAATCGACCATAGGGAGCTGAACTCCATCAAGTCCCAGCCCCCTCCAAGTCACAAGGTTGGCCAACCATCATCATCTTCAGTCTTGTGCTTACTTCAGAAACATGTATCTGACCCCCTTGCAGCTTCCTGTACTGTGCACTGAAATACTGTTTTGTATGTTCTTACTGCTAAAACCTTCCAGCGGGTTACACTAGGAATCATCCCAGCTTCCTGTGGGCAAAGGAGAATAGTAAAACACTTCCTTTCCCTTCAGCAATGGAAGCACGGCTTCATTAACCTGTAAAGTGCATATAGGAGGGGAATGTGCTCTCCAGTAGAATGTCTGATAGTCATGCAGTGGCTATAGACATGAGACTGAGATTCAGACAATCAGGCTCTGATTATCTCTGTGACCTTTGGACAAGTCACTTCAGTGCTCTGTGCCTCATTTTCCACATCTGTGTAGCAGAGGTTGTTTGGAGAAAGGTTTTAAGATCTATGGTTGGATGCTGCTGTGGAAGGTGTCTTTTATTTGCTGTCCTGGGAGGTTGTGTGTGCAGGTTCTGTAGTAGTGGACCCGACACATGAGAGGGGGACATACTCTGGATTTGATTTTCTGCACTGGCCTGGAATCGGGGTGTCCTATGATGGGGAGTGTGACGGTGACACCCTTGTCATGGTTGGACCATTACCACTTGGAGGCTTGGATCCTGGTGCACTGATGCCCCCGTCGGGATGTTGGACGTATTAGATTGGTCCGCCCCTAGAGACTCATGGATCCAATTGGTTTCCAGAACTCTCTGGGGGAGTTTCCCACAGACCTCAACAACTGCTCTGTTGTTGACCTCATCGCATTATGGAATAACACTTTGACTGAGGCCATCATCATGGTGGCTCCCAGGCATCCGCTCCCACCACTCTGCCAACACAGGTCCCCCTGGTATATGGAGAGCCTCAGGCAGCAGGACAGTAGGCCGTTGGAGCACAGGTGGCTCCAAACTCAAGCTGAATCTGACTGATTGCAGCATAGATCGTTTTTGAAAGACTATGCTGTAGCTGTGAGGACAACAAAGGTTTTCTTTGCTGCCATCATAGCGTCTGTGAAGTCATGTCCAGTGGAGCTTTTTCTGCGTGGTTAAGGGATTGGTCTGTCCAGCCTGTCTCCACCGGGAGCTGGAGGGATCCAGTGCCCGCTGTGACATTTTTATTGTTTACTTCGCAGATAAAATCGCTCGTATTCACCACAACCTTGGTGCAACCGTTTCTGGTGCAGAGTCAAGAGCTGGGGGTTATGGAAGCCCAGCCTTGTCCTTTTTCGGGGGGGGGGGCTCAGTTTGTCGTTGTCGCCCACCGATGCTGAGGAGGTACTGGGACTGTGCGAGCCACAAGCTGTGAATTAGATCCATGCCCTCTTGAAAGCCAGCTGGGAGACGTTGGGGCTGTTGCTGACTGGGGTGATCAATGTCTCCCTTCGGGAGGGCAGAGTGCCGAGCTGCCTTAAGGCAGCAATTGTTCGAACTCTGCTTAAGAAGCCATCATTGGACATTGATTCTCCTGCCAGCTATTGACCTGTCTCTAATCTTCCCTTGGGAAGGTTATTGAATGGGTGGTGGCTCATCTGCTTCAGGTGCATCTGGATGCTATCCCTCCTTCCCTTTGCCTCAAAGCTTCTGGACCTTTCGTAGTCTGGTTTTCGTCGTGGGTATGGCACGGAGACTGCACTTGTGACTTTAGATGATGACCTTCACTTGGAGTTAGGCCAGGGAATTCTACCCTGTTGATTTTATTAGAACTTCCAGCAGCTTTTGATAACGTTGATTACTTAGACTCCTCAATTTCCCAACTGGTTTGATAAGGAGTGTAGGAAGGAGTGTACTATTCTGAGGAAGGCTATAAGGACAATGGGAAAATTTCCCTCTAATGACACTAGGCTCAAGGCTAGGCTGTGTCAAGATGCAGGAAATCTTCTAGGGCACTGCTATGTCAAAAGAAACTGATATACCAAAAGGATAGGTGGCACCAGTTGCATCAGTCCGCCTTGGCAAAGGACACCCGTCGGTTTTGGTTCCTTATAATACAAGCTAACTTGGGGGGGATCACCAGGTCCGAATAGTATGCCTCCCCTGGAAGCATGGCAGCAGCACTTCAAAGTGCTGTACTCCAAACCTAATAACTTTGTGGGGGTAATAGAGATTCAACCCCCTGATAGGTTCCAAGACTGGCAGCTGGTCACTAAGGAGGAGCTGTATGACCTTATAGTCTTGCTAAAGAATGGTAAAGCTCCAGGACCTGATTATATTCCCCCTGAACTCTTAAAATTTGAGCCCTCTTGGTGGGCTTCTTTGTTGACCCCTTTATTTGCTATCATTAATGCAACAGGTACGATCCTCAAACATTGGCTAAAAAGCCTGGCCGTTCCAATCTTTAAAAAAGGAGACCCGGAGGTTCCTGCTAATTATAGGCCAATCAGTCTCCTTTCCATTTTAGGGAAGATATACACCAAATATCTCCTCTCTAGGCTACAAGCATGGTTGGACGAACGCTCTATTATTCATGCAGAGCAGGCTGGCTTTAGAGTGGGCCACTCTACTTTTGATCATGTTTTCGTCCTTAAACATGTGATATCTAAGTATGTGTCGCATTCAAAGAAAACCTTGCTGTTCTGCTGTTTTATAGACCTCAGAGCAGCATTCGATACTATAGACAGAGAGCGCCTATGGTTAAAACTTAGGGGGACCACGATGGATGGCCGCCTTCTGTACCTACTACTTAAACTCCACCAGAATAACTCACTCCAGGTACGTCCTACTAGGTATGGCCCACTTACCAACGATATTCCTTTACATAGAGGGGTTCGACAGGGCTGTATACTGGCTCCAGCCCTGTTCAACCTCTATGTTAATGATTTGATTTCCTTTATGGCGGGTTGCAATACTCATGCCCCAAAGTTGGGTACACGAAGATTATCTATCATGCTGGATGCCGACGACAGTTTTACTATCAATGACCCGGGTTGGTCTTTGTCGGAGCATGGATAGGTTTTCTTTTTACTGCAGCCAAGAAAACTTGGTCATTAACCACGCTAAGACCAAGGTTATGGTTGCAGGTTATACCCAACAACAATATAGATGGTCCGTTGCTGGTGTTAACATCAAGCAGGTAAGGCATTTAAAGTACCATGGGGTAGTATTTTCTACATCCTGTCATTGGTTCCCCCATTTTGAAGCCACTAGGCTGCAAGCTCGGAAAACCACCAGTACTATTGTGAGGTTTTTTTAACTCATTAGGTGGGAGACTGGTTGGACCCACTCTGCGTCTCTTTAAGGCTAAGGTGATCACACAACTGCTCTATGCGATAGCCATTTGGGGTTTATCATATTTGGATAAACTTGAAGGTATCCAAAACTGTTTCCTACGCACAATTCTGGGACTACCGCCCTGTGTCCTACAAGTAATTTTGAGGGCTGAGACAGCTGTCTGTTCCATTAGGGCTCAGGTGCTTACACTTATTCTTAAATTTTGGCTAATAGTGGCCGTTTTTCCAGTTACCCCAATGTCACTTTTGTTCCATATTAGCCCAATAACAAATGATTCATGGAGTGATCTTGTTGAACTAGAACTCCATAAATAGGGGTTCTCTAGGGAGATCTTGTTGCCTTTGGGCTATAAAGGGGCTGCTAGGCTGATTAAAAAAAGAATAAGGGATCAGGAACAGCAGAGAGAACATTCTGCTCTTTCGATCCAGGGAATTGCCCCTGATTACGTTCTTCCCACTCCTAACGTATTTCCTCCTCAATATGTTACCTTGTGGGAAAAGTAGCAGCATAGAAAGGCTTTGACCCTGATGCGTTGTGGAGCCTTCCCGTCAGCAGTATTAGATGGAGGATACCAAAGGAAGAGAGAATATGTCCTCATTGCGCTTTGTCTGTTATAGAGACAAATGAACATATGATCTTGGAATGTCCGAAGTTTAGTACTTTAAGAGATAAATATATTGGGACTTATGTAAAATCTGTGTCCACTAGTTTGAGAGTTGACCACTTAATACAGTATCTGTTGGAAGGCTCCGATTCCCCACGCTTAGGGCAGTGGCAGCTTTTTGTCTATGTATGGCCTTTTACAAACAAAAGGGGTGATATTTCAGGGCGATTAGTTTGTATTTGAGCTAAGTCCGTTCAGTATCACCATGAACCCAGTAGTCCAAGTTTTCGACTAATGAGATTGTTATTACTAGTGACTATATAACATGGTTTTTTTCAGTTGTATTCTTAAGGATTTGTCTCTTCTGCTGTTATGGATTTTGTTAATTTCGATTTGATTTGTATTTAAACTGCCCGGGGTCACATGATGATGTCCAATTATAATCATGACTTATGTTTCTTAAATGGCATTCGGCCATTTTATTGTTGTTTTGTATGAATTTGTTATGGCCTATGACTAAACAATAAACGTTTATCTATCTATCTATCCAACAGTAGGCCAGTGGCGTGGCATAACCCAGCAGCAAGGAGTTCCCAGGGTTAACGTTGGATGAACATTACATTACTTAACGCTGGGAACACTGCTGTGTGAAGCACTGCCTCCGGGGGATAGAGAACCCTCTTACTGGGGTCCCATCCACTCTTTCCCACCGGGTCCAAATTAACCATAGTAGGTTAAAAAAATAGATCACGTTGCCATTGCCTGCCTTTATCCTGAACCTCGAATCCTTGATTTTCATGGCATGCTTGGCCACTTGTAGTCTTCTGAAGGTTTAGGCTTTGGGACAAACATACCTTCTGGCTTGGAGAACCGGGAGGACTGAGTTAGCTCCCTGTCCTGCGACAAGCCGAATCAGAAGAGAATGAAAGGGAAGGGAAGAGAAGAGAGGACAGAGGAGAAGTAGGAGGGAAAGGATTTGGTTTTGGAGCATGAGAAGAGGAAGGGAAAAAGATGGGTTCAGTGGGCGACAGGGGGAAAGGGTTTCCTTGTTGTCTGCAGCCTTCTCTTCTGCCGTGCTCCTACCTACTTTCTCCTCTGTTCACAAGGAAAGCAAGGCGAGGTGTGGAATCATGCCAGATCTCAGACAAACTGGATAGAAAAAAGAACCAAATTACTTTAGATGTTTGCATTTTGAATGACATTTTTAATTTTTCTTCTTTGTGAACCTCTCCCCCAAAGAAGAGGGCCCAAGTCCCTCCCAATTCGCCATGCCATCACTTACCATTATCCAGAACCCTCTTCATTTTCATGCTTTCCTTGGCTGCCTGTAGTTTTCTAGGGTAAGTTCCCAGTCCCCAGACAGCCAAACGCCTGTCCAAGCACACAGGCCTCTTTTTAAAAGTTTGGCCAGTTTCAGGGCTGCATTACCACCAAACCAGACCAATCCAGACCAGCATCCCTAGTAGCTACACCCTATCCCTGGCAGCCAAACACCTGTCCAAGCACACAGGCCTTTTTTAAAAAGTGTGCCAGTTTCAGGGCTGCATTGCCACCAAACCAGGCACATCCAGACCAGCATCGCTAGTAGTTACACTTTATCCCCTGACAGCCAAATGCCTGGCCAAGCAAACAGGCCCTTTAAAAAAAAAAAAGTCTGGCCAGTTGCAGGCCTGTATAGCAACCAGACAAGCGGGGCTGAATAAACCAGATTCAAACTATTCATTTCTGTTTCTCCACAAAACCAGCAAGCAACATTCTCAAAAGCACAGTCACAAGCGGAGAGGCAAGAAACTACTTTTCAGCAGGGGGCAGCAGTGAAACAGCAAAGGAACCATTTTAAACAAGAGTAGTCATTACCGGAGGACCCACAAATTCACAAAATAGCCTCTCTACTCATGCTTGGGAGGAGAAGGAAAGCAGCAGTGCATCATGCAAGCGCAGAGCAAGCAAAACAAACCAGAAATCCTTAGGCCATTGACCCAACAGTATTATGTGAAGTCCTTAGCACTGCACATCACGAAAACAGCAGCATGGAGTTCCGCTTGTCCCAAAACAGAAAACATGCTACACACAGTTCTGTTGCAATGTAAAAGGTGTCTCAGCTGCTACAATGAACCTTCCTGCAAGGACTACTAATTAGCGAACCAACCTGTGGCACGACCTTCTCATAGACAAGCCTACAACATCCCATGCCCAGACTTCAAAAGGGCAGGGCAGGGCCATTTTCAAATGCAGAAATATTGCAGCAAAGATTGGAAACCTTTTCCATCGAAGCCCCTAGATCCCCCCACCCAACACAGAGACAGCAAACAGTTTAGACTGGAAAACAGCAAAGAAAGGGAACACCACTGACTTTAGCAAACCATTTTGTGGGGGCTCCAGCTCCACAAAATGGCCAATGTCTTTTTTGCACATGCTTTGGGCTTCCGAGAGCAGAGGAAGGAAACCAGCAGTACATCCCTTGCAGCATGCATTGCAACTAGCACAGATCATAAAAAGCTAGAGGCCAAATATTCAGCTGCTCACCTCAGAACATCTACTTGATATTCTAGGTCAGCAGATCAATATTTGGCTTCAGCCAACCCTTAGACATAAGACACATCAATCTTAATTAGGAAAAGGCAATAGTGGTTTCCAAGTGAGAAAGAAAAACCCAAGTTGTTCACACTAGTAGTAGTATCTATCTCTGCAACAATAGCCTTTACTTTATTAAAGGTTGCAGTGCAGAGATACTACTCCTAGTGTGAACATAGGATATTTTTAGCACTTGGAAACCAATATTGCATTACCTAATGGAAATAGCTGAAAAGCTACTTCTGCTACTACTAGTAGCAGAAGTAGTTGTGTTTTTTAAGTCTATTCCTTCAAGTTAGAGTACACCACACAACAGCAAGTTCAACTTTACTCAATTAAGAATTAATGTCTTGAGGCAGCTGGCAGCACAATCATATTTATTTATTTCAATTTTATCCCGCACCCTCCTGCTCACAGAGCAGGTTGGGGTGGCTTACAACACACATAATTAACAATTACAATTCATAATTAAGACATACTATTACTCACAATTTAAAAATTAATTTAAAATATCCTAAAAATACAAAAAATATACTAAAATGGCAGAACCAATCTGTATGTAATAACCATATGTGATATCATCCCATAATATTCACTGTTTATTATAACGTCCCCCCTCCTCCCAAGACAAGTCCCCCCAGCCCCGGGGCCTCTCAAAAAAGCCAAGGCCAAGCCCCAGCCAGGTCCCCAATATACTCACCCAGCAGGCCCGAGCCTAGACAGGGCAGGTTGAGCTCGGCAGCATCTCCCCACTGGAGGACAGGATGCTGGGCTTGATGATGGACCCTTGGTCTGACTTGGCACTACCTAACTTGCTTCCTTGAGATGATTATTATTAATAAAATATTATCTATAAATAAATATAATCTAACAATGAAAAAGATTCAATCTGACCACCAACTGGCTGGCCAACTGCAAACTCTCTCTCGCTCAAGAACTGAAAGAGAGATAAAATGGCACCTGTGGAGTCACCTTTATATATGCTCTGGTCTCTGCAGCAGGCAGCCCCCATCCTCACACCACATGAGAGAGAAAAAGCCCATGCTCGAAGACACTGAATAAAAGTTACATAAAAAAACACACACCCAGCCACAGTTGCTGTTCCACTGGCCAATAGCATGCACACACACGTCACAACAGTCACACACACACATCCATTGCTCCCCCTTCTGTCCCCTCTCCTTCCCACAGGGCGCCAAGGGCTACAACCCATATAACATTACTGGTGCTGCCGGTTCCCTCTCCATAGAGCTCCGTGAAAGACTGCCCCAAGCGATCCTGGCAACGTGTTGCTCTTTCCTATGAACACGTGCTGGACGGAACTCCCTAGCCGCCCAACGCGTGTTCTGCAAAGTTTTGACCCTTACAGGTCTTCTTCCACCACTCTAGTCTGAGTCGAACTCCTCCTTCCTTCAGTGAGAGCCTCTGGCTCTTCAAGTCCCCTTCCAGGCAGGCTCCCTACAAGTTCTGACACACACACACCCCCGCAGTTGTGCATGTGCAGAGCCTAGGAGCTCGCTCACGCATGCGCACTGCTCCAGACAGAAAGTTCAGAGTGCCGGAGCGGTTTGAAACAGCCGCGCCAGCCTCTGATCATGCGGCCAGCACTGGTGACAGGATTTAAAGTAACGGACCCAAGTAAAGTAACATACCCATGGTACCACTGCGCGCGTGGGGGGCCAGGCGCGGCATTGCCCCATCTGACCTAGGGGTGGCACTGCACCTGGCTCCTCTTGGTTATAACACTGTTTCAAACTGAGTTGGCTGGATTTAAAATCAGTCCATCCCCTACTCTGGACAAAGTCAAAGTGCCGGGCACAAATTGGAGACAGTTTTGAAGCTACCCATTAAGAACTTTAGTTGGGAGATAAAACAGGGATTTTTAAGAGTTTTCCCCCTTAAAGCAAATATTGAATGGCTCTTCTGCAACTCTCTAGTTTGACCCTGTACCTTGGGAATGGGCAGGCAGAAACCATGGCATTATGTAATGTGCAGACACTCCTTTGAAATGGATGTTTACCTGAGCTCATCCCTTCTAAAGTGGTTTTGAAGCATCACATCTGCCTGTAAACATCTCTTCTAGCCCAAGCCAGAAATTTTATGCACGCATCCACCTTCCCACACCTGCTAATCATGCTGCCAGCTGTCTTGCTCTTACACCTCCTCATGATATGACATTAAAAATTGAGCAAGTCTGCCAGCCTGCTGTAAGGTTGCAGCTTGGCTTGGTTGGTTGAAGCCAGCAGCTAGTCTAGTATTATTATTATTATTATTATTATTATTATTATTATTATTATTAAACAAACATTTATATAGCGCCAGCAGTGTACCTGGCACTTTACAAAGTAATAAAATAGACACGGTCCCTGCCCCTAGGGCTTACAGTCTGAGAGACAGGAGCTGGGGGAGAGACTTAGGAAGGGGAACAGAGGGAGAGACAAGGGGTCTAACATTCATGAAGATGCGAGGTCTCAAGTGCACGTACTTGGCTTGGTTACGATGAGAATGACAGCAGGCAGGTCCATGTTGCAAGGATAAGGGTAAACCGATCGTAGGTATAGGAATAGTGGCTCAGCAGGATAAAGAGTCAGACAGAGCAGAGCGAAAGAGGTGAGTTTTAAGGAGAGATTTGAAGGTATGAAGGGAGGGGGCAAGGCGGATGTGGACAGGGAGGGAGTTCCAGGCATGGGGGGCAGCAAGTGAGAAGGGACGAAGGCGCTTAGGGGAGCAGGGAAGGCGTGGAAGGGTGAGAGAAGGGACAGAGGAGGAGCGAAGTGCACGGGCTGGAGTATGGAGGGCGATAAGTGCAGAGAGGTAGGGGGGAGCAAGGTTGTGAAGAGCTTTATAGGTGAAGACTAGGAGCTTGTGCAGGATTCGTTCAGGAAGGGGAAGCCAGTGAAGCGAAGAGAGGAGGGGCTGCACATGGTCGAAGCGACTGGCGAGGTAGATGACCCTGGCAGCAGAGTTTTGGACAGAGATGAGGGGAGAAAGGTGAGACCGGGGAAGGCCAGTGAGAAGGAGGTTACAGTAATCGAGGCGAGAGATGACCAGAGCATGAACAAGAGTTTTGGCAGACGAGACAGAGAGAAAAGGGCGAATCTTAGCAATGTTATGGAGGGAGAAGCGACAGGATTTAGCAACAGAGTCAATGTAGGGTTTAAAAGAAAGGGCTGAGTCAAAGATGAAGCCTAGGCTACGGGCTTGGGGGACAGGCAGGATGGTGACTCCATCAATAGTTATTGACAGTGAGGAAGGAGAGGAAGGATGAGGGGGGAAGATAAGGAGTTCAGTTTTAGCCATGTTGAGTTTGAGTTGACGTTGAGACATCCAGGTAGAGATGTCAGAGAGACAGTTGATGAGACGAGCTTGAACAGAGGGAGAGAGAGAGGGAGTAGAGAGATAGAGTTGAGTGTCATCAGCATAGAGGTGGTATTGGAAGCCATGGGAGGCAATGAGTTTGCCTAAGGATGAGGTATAGATCGAGAAGAGGAGAGGGCCAAGAACAGAGCCTTGAGGAACACCAACTGAGAGGGGGAAGGAGGAGGAGGCGGAGTTGGAGAGAGACACATTAAAGGAGCGGTCAGAGAGGTAGGAGGAGAACCAGTTATGGACAGAGCCACAAAAGCCAAGGGAGTGAAGGGAATCCAGCAAGAGTGAGTGGTCAACAGTATCGAAGGCAGCAGAGAGATCAAGGAGGACAAGAATGGAATAGAGACGTTTAGATTTAGCCACCAGAAGATCGTTGGTGATCTTAGCGAGAGCAGTTTCAGTAGAATGAAGGGGGCGGAAGCCAGATTGGAGGGGGTCAAGGGAGGAGTTGGAGGATAGGAAGTCAAGGCAGCGGGAGTAGACAACACGTTCAAGCAGCTTGGAAGCAAAAGGAAGGAGTGAGACAGGACGATAGCTAGAAGGGTCAGAGGGGTCAAGAGTGGACTTTTTGAGAATAGGAGAGACTGTGGCATGTTTGAAGGCAGAAGGGAAAGAGCCAGTAGAGAGGGAGAGGTTGATGATGTGCAGGAAGGAAGGGGCGACAGTGGGAGTAATGGAGGTGAGGAGGCGGGAAGGAATGGGATCAAGGGGGCAAGTGGAAGGGTTGGAGGAGGAGAGCAGAGAGGAGATTTCCTTAAGGGAGGCAGGGGAGAAGGAGGACATGAGAGAAGGAGGGGGAGGAGGGAGAGGGGTGGGAGTGGGAAGAGAGGAGTGGGAAGCGATGTCGAGGCGGATCTTGTCTATCTTGGAGGTGAAGAAGGAGGCAAGATCCTGAGCAGAAAGGGAAGAAGGAGGGGGAGGACAGGGAGGCTTGAGGAGGGAGTCAAAGGTAGAGAACAGGCGGCGAGGGTCCCGAGAACAGGACTCAATGCGGGAGGCATAGTAGTGTTGTCTAGCAAGGGAGATAGCAGAAGTAAGGGTGGAGAGACAGAATTTGAAGTGAAGGAAGTCAGCGTGAGAATGGGATTTGCGCCAGAGTCGTTCAGCAGCACGAGTGCAAGAACGGAGGTGGCGGATACTAGGGGTGAGCCAAGGACGGGGGTTGTGGGAGAAGGCAGGGCGGGAAGAGAGAGGGGCATGGGAGTCAAGTGTGGAGGAGAGAGAGGCGTTGAGAGCAGAGACAGCGGAGTCAGGGGAGGAGGAAGAGAAGACTGTAGGAAGAAGGGGAGAGAGAGAGGAGGCAAAGTCCAGGGGATCAATAGCTTGAAGGTCACGGAAGGGGCGTAGAGAAGGGGAAGAGGAGGGGGGACAGTGGGAAATGTTGAAAGAGGCAAGGAAGTGGTCTGATATAGGATGAGGATCGAAGGAGAGATCAGCGACAGAGCAGTTTCTAGAGAGGACAAGATCAAGAGAATGGCCATTAGTATGGGTGGGGGAGTTGGTCCAAAGGTGGAGGTTGAAGGAGGAGGCTAGGGAGAGGAAGCGAGAGACTGAGGGCTGAGATGGGTCATCAACATGAATGTTGAAGTCACCAAGGATGAGAGTGGGGATATCAACAGAGAGGAAGAAAGTGAGCCAGGACTCAAAGTCAGAAAGAAAGGAAGAGAGAGGACCAGGGGGACGGTAGATGACAGCAACACGTAGATGGAGGGGGGAGTAGAGGCGCACGGAGTGAGCCTCAAAGGTATGGAAGGAGAGAGAGGGGGGAGGAGAAATTGGTTGGAACTGACAGGATTTAGCAAGAAGGAGGCCCACCCCACCACCCCGTCCTTCAGGGCGGGGTTGGTGAGAGAAGGAGAGACCCCCACAGGAGAGGGTAGCAGGCGTGACAGAGTCCGAGGGAGTGATCCAAGTTTCAGTAAGGGCAAGGAGCTGGAGGGAGCGAGAGAGGAAAAGATCATGGATATAGGGAGCTTTACTGATAGATGAGCGACAGTTCCAGAGGGAGCAGAAAAATGGTAGTTGATGAGGGGGGAGGCAAGGAATAGGGATAAGATTGGGAGAAGGGGAGCGTCGTGGTAGGCTAGAGACAGGAGGAATAGGGATAAGATTGGGAGAAGGGGAGCATCGAGGAAGGCTAGAGACAGGAGTGGAAGGGGAGCAATGAGAGAAAGTAGCCAAGGGAGCAAAGGATGTATGGGGGAGGTTAGAGAGTGGTGATCGGTTGGGGGGAGGAAGAAGCTGGGAGGAGAAAAGTAGAGGAAGAAAAAGATGGACAGGAAGAGGAGAAGGAGAGGAGGGAAAGAAAAGGCGAGAAAATAGGGCAGACATGTTAGTGAGTAAGATAGGAGGGGGAAGTACAGTAGAAAAGAAATGGAGAAAAGTACCTGTAAGGCGCGCGCCTTTAGGCGCGCGCTTTTCGGCCCGCTGGTCGGTGGAGCTTGGGGCGGCAGGAAGGCCAAGCCCCAGGAGAGTCGTGGTGTCCTCGAGCGATGACAGCCGAGGATGCTGGGAGCGTATGCAGACGAGCTGCAACCTCACCAGTTCTAGTAGTAATGTGAACACCACCCCATGGACATATGCGCTATCTTCAGATTGCACAGAGTGAAATCCAGCTGAAAAATCACCCGTTCTAGACAGATTTCACTCCTGACATCAGCCTCCAAGGAAACAACTACCTAAAAAGTGGAGTAGAGTTATTCTCTATATGGGATAGTTTGAGTGGTCCCAGAAGACGCATGTGTTTGAGGGAGGGGAGGTATTGAGAGTTGGCCTGAAAGTACCATGCTCGGCTTTTAACATGCTTGTCCTTTGAATCAAAAGCTTGAGGGACTGTGTGTTCCTGCCAGGTTGAATGTGAGCCTAGTATTGGAAGTGAAGGGTGCTACTGGTTGGGAGAGCTGTTCTGACAAGACAGTTGCCTCGTACAGAGGAGATCTTAAACCAGAGGCTCCCAAACTGTGAACTGGAACTGCAGGTGGGGTCATGCCGTCCGCAGATGGGGGTCACAGTCTTGCATATTTCACAGGTGTTGCATGTCTTTGCTGTCTGGGGTCTTGGGATTATATTTAAGACTCAAAGTGGGGTAATGCAGACAAACATGTTAAGAACCACAGGCTTAAACTGATATTCCTTCTGCCTGTCCTAGAAGACTTTCCTGGTGAAAGTTAAGTGCTTAGAACATGTATCGGAAAGAGCAGATATCAACCCAGCAGTTCCCCATTTTTTTGGCTGGTGACTCAGTTTCTGAGACTTAAATCTAACCGTCTGACCCCAAATGGCAAAAGACATGCAGAGTACATCCAGTATCATTTGGGGTCATGACCCCATCCATAGGTGTGATGTCCTCACTTGGGGTCACGGCTCACTTTTGGGCTAGCCCCTTCTAGAGGCTCTCCTTGGTAAGATGTTCCCATATCCAAATGTGTGTGCTAGCTTTTACTAGTGTCTTTGTGCTGCTGCTATTATGCTCAGTACTGCATGTAGCGCTTTGAGATGTGAATGGTCTAGAGTGGCAGTACAGAAAACCCAGCTATGCTCGCTTGCTTTCATATTTGTCATATGCTTGTTACATGCTCATGTAACTTGCTTGGGAGGCAAGGAATTTGCAGGGTGCGGCCAATGGGGCAGTGACACTTGGCCCTGTGGTCTTTAGGGCCCCACGCCCGTGCCTGACCTGGGTGTCACTTGTGACGCTCATAGGGCCCCTCCCTTAGGAGTGTGTATGTTTAACATGCAAGTGATAGAATGGTATGAATGAGCATATTTGTTCTCCAGCTGGGAGACTATGACACCACCCACCAACACAGCCTGATGCGTGTGGGGACGTCAGTGCATGTTAAGATTTACATGTGGTTTCTAGCTCCCTTGGTTTGAAGCAATTTAAACTTGCCGTCCCCACCTCAGCCCCTTGAGTACTAACTTCTGTGCCTGCAAATCAATATATCCCATTATGCTGCTTTTTTGGTTTTGTTGTCAGTGGTACGTTGACCTGACTGGACAGAGAGTGGGGGATTCATTCCTTGAGTGGGAAATCACCTCTTTCCCCTCCTGCAGCAATTAAGGCAGACTGATAGGTGGATTCATCTCTTCACATATTGCAAGAAATGCATGGATTTAGAACAGTTGTTAAACCTTGCTTTCCAGTTTAAATTTTTGGGAGCTAATGCACATTACATCTGATATATCCTGCAACCTAACCCTATCACATATTAAAAAACAAAGCGAGGGGAAGGGCTTTTTGTGTACTATTTCATGTGAAGGCAGCCTGAAGGAGGCTTACCCTGAGGGTGGGCTACTCGAGAGCATGTGCTTATCTTTAACCAGTACCTACCCTGAGAGATAGCTAGCCATCATCTATTGCTTTGAGCACAATGTTCATATGAACAAAACCAGTGTCAAGGGGTTACTACTTCAGAGTAAGTGTCTGTGTGAACAAGCCCCTAGAATTAGTGGATTATAGCCTCACCATTTTGGTCTGGTTTGCTCTAGGCTCTTACACCAATATAAACACTTCTAAACCAGCACCAGAAATCTATCTGATACCCACATTTTATCTTAGGCCAGCTTTAGCTCCTCCACCCCCCACCTCCCTCACTTGAATCTAGTTTACTAAGACCAGTACTGCAACGGTCTTAAATTTCTGCCATTGCAGTTCAGACAGGCATAGTGCCTATGTGAATGTGAAGGTCCTCCCAATTCCAGTTGCTGGTTGGGCACTGGGTTCCCCGTTCACACACCTATGTACTGTATACAACAAGCAGTTTATTTCCCACACTGCTATCTCTGACGTGGGGTGGGTGGGTGTGTACTCAAGAAGATCGGATCCTCAGATCTGTTTGCCTTTAACATTAAAAGCTAAACCAATGCAAGACGAAGCAAAAACTGAACTTTAGAGAACGATTTGAACTCTCTTTCCTATTAAGATGAGACGTTTCACTTAAGTTGGGGGTTGAGGGGCATCCTTCATGGATGGAGGTGGGGAATGCAAAGGCAGGAGTGCAGAAGTAGCACATAACCACTGTCGGTGCTTTCTTGCTTTCCAGGTCCAGAGCATTCACGGAGCGTTCAATGCCCTGGGAGGAGCAGACAAGCTTAGTTCAAATCGTATGTATGCTCCATGTGTCCGATCATTTAAGCATTTCCCCCTGTTTAGCATGCTGGCTAACTTTAAACTAGGCTTAGCAATGCAACATTATATGTAGCCAGATAAATATTAACTGTCCTGCAGCACACGTGTGGTATACATTCAGTAGTGACTGGGTAGTATTACAAAAAACCAAAGGGACCCAAAACTTGTGAATGAATTTTCCTCTCCTTTGAACCTCATATATTCACTCTGTTGCTAAGACTTATCGCATCTCCCTGCATCTTCCTTATTGCTCCCTGTGCCAGAACTCTAGTCCATTATTTTGTCTCTACTGCAGCATCCTTCTTTCTGACCTTCCTCATTCTCAGCTTGACCCTCTCGCTTCTGTTCAACACTCTGCTATTGAGTTCATCCACCCCACCTGCCACTTGGATCATGTTTATCCCCTTCGCTGGCTTCCTCTCCCCCTTCGCATCTAGCACAAACTCCTTGTCTTCATCTTCAGTTCTGTCCGTGGCCTTGTTCCCCACTATCTTCCTGCCCATCATTTTCTCACCACATTCTTACCCTGTATGCCTGGAACGCCTTCCCTGAATGCATATGTATTGCTCCCTCCCTTCCATCCTTCAAATCCCTCCTCTAAGGCCTTTCCTAGCTCCCACCCCCACAAGACTGGTCACTGATGTTCCTTCTACTGTCCTATCATCCAGCATCCCCCTCATTGCCATGTAACTATACTAAGCACATGCACCTGTGACTTTTCAACTTCATGAATGAATCCTGGTTTCTCCCTGTATTCTCCCCTCCCTTATCCATTCTAGACTGTAAACCCCTTGAAGCAGGGACCAGTCACCAATTCATGACTGTTCAGTGCCAAGCACATTAAGAACATAAGAAGTGCCATACGTGGTCAGAGCAATGGTCCATCTAGCCCAGCATCCTGTCTCCGACAGTGGCCAATCACGGGGGCCTGTGAGAAACACCCAACAGGTCACAATGGGGGATCCATTCCCTGTTGTTTCCCCCCAGCTCCCGTCATGTTCCCTGATCCTGTCTGGCTAATAGCTGCTAATGGACCTATCTTCCAGAAACTTGTCCAAACCTCTTTTAAACTCAGCTATAGCACTGGCCCTAACCACAGTCTCTGGCAGTAGATTCCACAACCCAATTATACACTGAGTGAAAGAATATTTTATTTGTTTTAAACTTGCCACCCATGAGTTTCATGGAGTGTCCCCTAGTTCTAGTACTAGCTGAGAGGGCAAATAACTGTTCCTTGTTTATTAGTTCCTTGTTTATATAGCATCACATTGCTGATGCTATATAAATAATTAATAAAAATAATTTTCATTTCATCCCAGCACTATAGGAGACTTAGATCAAAGGCTCCCTCCTCCCATAGGCAGGCTATCATACTAGCTGACGTTTTATATACATTAGGTTGACCACTTTCTATAGAGGGGACTGTCCAAGCTGCCTCTACGCATATAGGGAATCAAGACACAGAGAGGCTAAGTGACAGGCTGTGGTGGCTAGGAACTGAACGTTGTCACAGGCTAACAGCTTAACCACTGAACTGTCCTTCCTTTGTGCTTCAGTGACTGGAGAGCATGTAGGGTATCAAGCCTGATGGTTAGAAGGCTTTTTTCTAGGGCTGCAACCCGATTAGAAATTTTAGTTGATTAACCGATTAAGCCTTTTTGTCAGTCGAGTAATTAGTCGATTATAATTTGTATAAATTTACATAAACATACACACATTTGCATAGATTCGCCTAATTCGCATGTGTTGGGTGAACTTGTCTTCCACTGAAACGCGTCCCCATGAGCTACAGACTCAGAACTATGGACTGTCAGAAGGTCCTGGCAGCTAACCGACTAATCGGGGGACAAAATTTAATCGGTTTAGACAGATTAATCGGTTTGTTTAATCGATTAATGGCTGCAGCCATACTTGTGTCTATTTACTTATTTGTTTGTTTATGTGAATGTCTTGCATCAACCACTCTCACCATCAAAATCCTCCTTCCCTGTTAGGCTAGTAGCTGTAGTGGAGACTTGCCCAACTGAAACAGGGATAAGGTTGTGGTTTTTTTACTGCACTTTTTCTCCATGGTCAGCTGGATAAAAGGTGTGAGATTGCAACTTATAGTGCAGATCATCTGTCCTTTCAATATTCAGTGCTGAATTCTGCCCTTCCCTTAGTTGCCCCAAGCGTGCTTCTTGGCCTAGATATCCATAGTCTGTGCTTAGCACTGTACCATCGTTTGGTAGAGTGGTTGTCTTACCACCCCAAAGTCAAAATTCCTTGTCCATGAAATCTCCTTATGTCATTGATGTGCCTCTTGAAATTAAGACAGAAAGTTGAGCTACTGGGGGAGTGAGAAGGGGTGAAAGCAGTGCAAATTTGTTGTGCCACTACCCATGTTAGTTCTGTACTGGGACCTCAAAGTTCACCGGCTCTGGGACGTTTCTTGCTAGAGTGAGAGTTCTGTGAACGAGATCTCCAGGGTCAGTCTGCTACACTTACCCCATGTTGACACCTGTCCACTGCAACTTTTTACAGTGTATGAGAAGTGAATGGTCTGATGCTGATTAATACCAGGCAGTATTTGAAGGGGAGGCTGTAGCTCTGATCTTAAATCCCAACTTTAGGAATCTCTGCTTTTTAGGAACCTAGGGTCAGTTTCTGATGGCGATGGAGCCTTCTGAGAAATTCTTGCATGAAGGAGTCTGGAAAAATGTGAAATTGCATTATTTCCCAAGATATTTGGTTAAGGTTAGAGCAAGTAAGGCCTTGTGTTCACACATGATAATGAAGGGAAGAATACCCCAAGGTAAAGAAATCAGAGTGTATCTCTGAATATGTAAACCCTCCAGAGTGCATGGTAAACTGTCAGCATGCTGTTATTCCCTACTAGTGTTCACAGTTATGGATCGCTTACCCTGAGTGGTGGTAACTGCTCTGGGGTAATGGTCCTGAACATGGGACCGTGTAGTAGTGTATGTACTGCAAAGCATGTGGAGTGTGATTTCTTTGCCTCACGGTATCTACCGTCTTTGTAATGTGTGAACAACCTTTAATTCAAAGTGAACTATTATTATTCTTGCACAAGCAATGAACCTGGTGCTGTACAATCAGTAGTTAGAGACAGTTCCCTAACCCAAGGGGCTTACAATCTAAGAAAAGATTGTGGGCTCTTTTCTTCAGTGAGCTCTAGTCAGTTTCAGCACTCTGTTTTAAAATATTCCTTGCATGTTGCAGTTTCTCTTTCTTGAGCCCTGGTTCTCTTGTATTTTTTGTCCCACAGCCCTTGCATCTCATGATTACATATTAAAGATTGTTCCTACAGTGTATGAAGACATGACTGGCAAACAGCAGTACTCATACCAGTATACTGTAGCCAACAAGGTAAGGGTGTATCAGCTGCTAGGCAGCAGGCTTGCTGTTTGGGAGGAGAGCGTATAATGTGTATGTTAGTGTTCATTTGCAAATCCTATGCCTATTATTTCTGTTCTGTCCAGTGCTATAAAATGTGTTTATAGGTATGCAATAGCGGCCCCAGCTGGGAGTCTGAAGAACTGGAAAACTTTAAAGTGCAGCCTCCTAGCAGCTAGAAATAATAGCATGATTGTGTTTTTTTAAAAAGTTTCTAGTGCTAATTATTTTCCTCTGGAAGATTATTTCTTTACAACTAACTTTCATTTAATTGACTGCAGGTCTCCATATATAAGTTGGAAGTAGCTCTGGATCCCTAGTTAGTTGTGATACACCTGGTCCTCTTGTGTATAGACTCTGAGAGAGTTGATGTGTGGTTGCTACCTCCAGAGGCTCAAACATCATGAGACGGGTGTACTTTGTGAGGTGTTTTTGGTTGGTGTTTTTTTTAAAAAAAAAAATTTATCCAAATTTACAAAAAATATTAATTCAAATTTATTCATTTTAGCCGCCCTTTCTCTAAGGCTCAGGACCGTTAAAATGCACTGAGTTTTATTTGTTTATTGACGTCTTCTGAGTCTTTAGGGCTCTCTGCAATCGCTTTTTGAGGTTTGCCTCTGCAACCATGAAGACTAAACTCTTTTTAAAATGAAGGCTGAGATGGTCTTAATTTTATCCCATACCTTGCAAATTTCAGGTTTAAGAAAGCCCCTGCTAATGCTTGACTTGAAACTAGAACATGAGTATCGACAGTTCTGCTACTCCTGTCTACTGCATTGTCCCATATGATGATTATGCAGGAACGTGACAATGCTGTCCTAGGATAGCGTGGCTAATCTTTTCTTTCAGATCTTAAAAATATAAAACCAGTACTTGATCTAGAGAGCAAACATCAGTACATTGGGTTTTCTTCTGGGTGCTGTCTCATGCTAATCGCTCAAGGGTGAGAAGGGGTAAATGTTTTGTTGCCATTCTATGGATGTAGGTGTAGATATTCATTGATTGCAGGGACCCAATGGAACAGAGAATCCCTTCTGTTTCATTTCAGTTCGTAAGTGGAGCCATTGGTCTGCTTGAGGAACCTGAAGGCAGCCATTCTCTGTAGAATGCCCGTCAGTTTATCATGGCTAAACTGCATGTGTGCATTTTCTTTCATGGGCTAGCACTGAGGTTAGTAGTCCTCTGAAGCAATTTCAGTTTCTGCCTGTACAGCATGTCCTGGAGGCTTGGCTGTCTCCCCTCTTCCTGGGTATAATGTGTTTCCTCTGTTTAATGTCATACCCGCAGTTCTGATAAGATTCTTGCGACACAAGTCCTGAAAGTAATTTGGAAAATGTACAGCCAGAGCTATTGTTCTTGACGCTTCTGCAAGCATGGTTGCAATCATGACACTTAGTCAAAGCTGAATCACTAGGGCTGCTGTGTTGCTGGGGAGGCGGGAGTTTAAAAATGAGGTCACGTCTGTCAAAACTGTTCCCGGCGCAAACAGAATACAGAAAAACTGAGAAGCCTCTGCTTTTTCTTCATCAGAATTAAGTCTCTCAAACAGCTGCTTCAGCCCTGGTGTCTCATGCTGATAAGAGGGAAACAGGAGTCAGAAATCCTTGGAATAATCTGTCGTTGCTCTCCTAGCATGAGACAATGGCTAGTGTCTGTGTGCACTGCCTTCTCTCCTCTCCTACCCCAGAACTCTTGATTTTTCTTTAATAATCTAGGGTGGCCATACCTCCCCTTTAAAAGAGGATACTTATGAAAAATACATGGTGCAGGGCTACACTGGAACCAATGCAGCCCTGCAACATGTATTTTTCATAAGTATCCTCTTTTAAAGGGGGGGTATGACCACCCTATACCCATCCCAACATGCCACTGATATTCTGGCACTGACTCCAGTAAATAGCCCTGAGGATATTCTGATGAGGTCATGGGGTATTTTCAGACGTGACGGGGCCACTATTGGCCCCGTCACGGAATCACCTATTGATCCCATGCCGGGATCAAAACATCATGGCAACAGACGTGCCGGCTAATCCCGGCGGGGAATCAGGGGAGGGGGCGGGGCTGCACGGCTCAATGTGCGGCCGCACAGCCCCACCCCCCCACGCTCCGTAGGCCGCCCGCCCGCCCCCCGGGGCATTGACCACGGCCCAGAATCAGCAGCAGGCATGGCCGCTGATTCCAAGCCGTGGTCAGACGTTACGATCCCACGCTCAACTACGGTAAATTCCCCGTGGTTGAGCGTGGGAATGTCACGTCTGTTGACCCGAACGTGAGTTTCCCGCTGGTTGTTCATCCCCGTGAATCACGGCTGGGAATCTCTTTGACCACGCAAACGGCGATGGTCCAGGCAGGATGGCCATTTGCATGGTCAAAGAGATTCCCGCCCATGATTCACGGGGGTGAACATCTGGTGGGAATCTCTTGTCGGGCCAACAGATGTTACAGTCCCTTGCTCACCATGTGGGCATTCACCGTGGTTGAGCGTGGGATCATAACGTCTGAAAATACCCATGGTCTGCTCAGCAGATGCTCAACCTCTTCACATGACAGACTTCAAGAGGAAGGGAAAATGTACGAGTCCTTCCAGAGTGGAAAGGTGGTGCTTCAGTTGATTTCTTCTCCCCAGAGTTGTGCATTTTTGTGCTGCACCTGAAATCTCTCCTTGTGCTTGGAGGCAATGGAAACTCTTCTGTTATCAATTATCTTTGTATAAGGCTCCAAGGGAGCAATATCTTTGGCCTGATGAACTAAATCATCAGCCTGTCAGGTGAGTGTAGATTCCCTTTTGAATTGTAGTGTATAATAAAGACTTGTTCAGAAATGTAGCCATTATTTTACTCTCCTTAGGTTGCAATCCTCAAGCCACTTATTCCACATTAGCTGTATTGAAATCAGTGGGGCTACACCAGAGTTAGTGACATCAGGATTACAGCTTTAATTAACAGTAATGATAAGAACTTCATCTGCTTTTGCATTGCCATTTTCCCCTGGCAGGAAATAGGTGAATGAGGAGCAACCCTGTGGGGGGAAGAGAGTGCCCTTTGAGGTTAAACACCTTTTCAGTGACCTTTCTCTGACCACCTGCTTCTCATCCCTTCCCCACTTTCTTTTCCAGGAGTACGTAGCATACAGTCACACTGGCCGCATTATCCCAGCTATCTGGTTTCGTTATGACTTGAGCCCCATCACAGTGAAATACACAGAAAGGCGGCAGCCTTTGTACAGGTTTATCACAACGGTGAGTTTACCCAGAGGCATCTGTCCCTTCTCCCCTCTAAAATCTGGAAATGGAGCTCATGTTTCAAATTATAGCAGGAACTGAGAGTCGATCTGAGCTCTGCCCTTGCCAGTTCACAAGTAGAAAGGGGGTGGGGGGGACAGTATTTTGGTAGGCAAAGTGAGATTCTAAGGGTTTTGTTTACATGGAAAGGATTCTTATGTGGGGTGTCCAAGCTCTGCCCGTTGATGGGTTTTATTTGCAGCATGACACACTTGGGAAGCACACGCTGAAGCAGATTGCACCAGGTCTTGTCTTCAATAATGAAGCCTAATATGCAGAGAATAAAGTACATCCTGGCCACTTGGATCAGTGTGGAAGAGTAGCAGCCAGGACATGTCCTGTGTGTCTACATCTCTGTATTAAAACTGGGCATAGGCAGCTCCTTGGCTTCCACAGTTTTTGCCTTCAGTAGAACATGCAGCTGGACTCCTCTCTGCATAGTAACACTACAGTGCTGCTGTTTGGTAGAGCTAAGGGTTGTGTGATCCTCTCTCACGCAAACTTCTTGCTGGGGGATGGGAGTATCCCTCCCCCCACCTTTTTAATAAAGTGGATGTTTTAATATTTATTATTATTGTTGTAAGCCTCCCCAAGCTCCTACGTCAAGAGGGGCAGGGTATCAAGTTTTTAAATAAATAAATAAATATTGTGCAGAGACAACATCCTCCTTGGGAACGGTTGTAAACTGCAGTGTTTCAGGTTATTAATGTAATAGAGGTAGAAGTTGCCTCGAAGGTCATCTAGTCCAGCCTGCACCTGTGCAGGATTCTCCAAACTTAAACTGCCTGCACAGAAAAATCTGCCAACAAGGAAATAGAGCCTATAATGAATCTCCCACAAGTAGTGATCGGAAGCAGTCCGAGCACACCAATTCCTGAATTAACAGGGAGCAATTTTATAAAAAGAAAAATCTAGATGTCTCGAACAAGTGAGCCTCGCTTGCACTGCAGGAAAAGGCAAGAGATGGGTTTCAGTGTCAACTGCCAACCTGACCTGGCAGAGATTCCTTTTCCAACCCCAAATATAGCAGTCGGTAAGACCCTTGGCATGTGTGCAGGACCTACCAGTAAGACCTCAGAACACCCCATCAGACCCACCTACAATTGTGGATATCTTCCATGCTTTAAGAAGAAAGGGTGCAGGAGACCCAAAATGTTAGGGAGTTTAAATAATTATTTTTTTAAAAAAGTCTTCCTGTTGTGTCAAATAGACCACTCCTCCCAACTTGTATGTCATACACATTTATCCACCTCTCTTTTAAAACTAATCAGATTCTTTGCTGCCACGACTGTCCTCGGGAGCTTATTCCAGTATGATAGACTGTAGAGGCGCTCAGTAAAGGATTATAAATAGACGAGAATGATATTTTCTCTGCTTTAGGAAAGTCCTGGCTTTTAAAGGAGAGATGGGGTTTGGTTTTGTTTTTTTGAAATTCAGTTGTCAATAAAGCATTGAGGGTTTTTTAACGCGATATAAAAGTGGATCCGGAATTCCCTCGGGCCTGAGCGCCTGTAGACTTTGATGGAGGAAAGAGCTTGAAATCCATACCTGAACCTGGTGCTTTGAGATCTTTGCTTAACCGTTCTACCTGGGCTGAGAATTTGGTTGGAAAAATGTCCAAAATCCAGGATCACGGACAAAAACGTTAAGGCTGTTTTGTTCCTCTGCCCTTCCCTCTTCTAAAATATGCACCCATGGTCTTTATCACTTTCCAGCCCACAAGATAATGGGAGACGTCAGTGTCTTGTGCAGGGGGCAGTGGGGGTAATTATTTTTATTTATTTATTTTAAATTATTCATTTATTTTTTTATTTATTTATTTTAAACACTTTTCCGTCCTGCCCCTCCTGCTCCAGGCAACCCAGGGTGGCTCACATCATAAAAACACATGAAGTCCATAACAATAAAAGAGAAGGAAAACAAAAACCACTCTCCCCCCCACACCCCCCCCCCATCTCTCTCACCAAAAGCCAGGCAGAACAGCCAGGTTTTACACATACGGCGGAAGGAACGGAGATCTGAGGCCCACTGGGCCTCAGCCGGGAGGGAGTTCCACAGCCTTGGTGCGCCCACTGAGAAACACCCTCTCCATGGTGGCCGCACGGGGGACCTCGAGAAGGGCACTCCCGGCAGACCGCAGAGGTTGCTACAGGGCACGCGGAGTGTGGAAATCACAGAACAATGTGTGTGGCACTGAACAATTCTAAATTGGAGATGGGCCCCTACTAGGGTGGCTAGACTGTCAAGCCTCAGAGTAGGGGCCATATCTCCCCTTTAAAAGAGGATGCTTATGAAAAATACATGGTGCAGGGCTGCACTGGTACCAGTGCAACCCAGAAACATGTATTTTTCATAAGCAACCTCTTTTAAAGGGAAGGTATGGCCCCTACCCTGAGGGTTGTCAGTCTAGAATGGAGAGTGTGGGAGGGAAAAACCAAGGAGTAGAAGGGAACAGAGGGAAAGGCAGAGATACTATCTGTGAAAGTCGACATTTTACTGGTGAGTTTTGCCATCTTGTAGATGTGAGCAACCTAGTTGGGTAGAAGCAAACTACCCTAGCAGGGCAGATGTAAAGTCGAAGTTGTCAAAGCATCCAACAAGAAGGGTGGTGTAGATATTTCTGCCTACCGTTCAACTGCCACCAACTCAGCCTCCTGCCCACCTTAACAGTTCAGTCTACAGTGTGATAATGAGGTGGCCGATTATGGGTTGCTGATTTGCCCACCCATACATTTTATATTTCTGTTTTTAATCTGTTGTTTGATTGCTTTCACTGTTTTGGGCCTGAGTTTTGATGGCTGGCTTGTGGTGGTGTTTGTCCAGATTTGTTCTCTGAAGTCTGAAATCGTATCTATGGCAGCTATGAAGCTGGAGTCTGATGGATGTAATTTGTGTCAAAAATTGTACTTCACCACCACACAGGATTCTTGCTGTATAAGTGTAATGAAACAGCTAAATGTGTAATGGAACAGCTTGCTGTATATGTGTAATGGAACTACATTCAGGCCCTGAGGCCTGAATGCAGCTGGGATTCCTGTCTTTCCTTTAAGCTATCGAGGCTGGGAGCTCTGCACTGGGACAAGTCTTTCTGTGTTGAGCTCTTTGGCTTTTCTGAAGTGAGATCGTGAGGCATTATGACTCCTGGAGTCAGGGCTCCTGGAGATTACGTTGTTTGGGTCTCAAGCCTTCCTGTCCCACCTCAGTGACGCTAACTAGTTTGTCATCCTTCCCGCTGCCCCAGCATTTCCTAATGTTGTCAGCCTGGCCTTCTGCATCATGGTTACCCTGGAGACTGGCTCGTCATCATTGCTTTGCTGATGCTGCATCATTGCTGTGCTGATGCTGCAGCCTTCTGGTCTGGCCAGAGATTAGCTGCTCATGGCAGCTGGAGTTATTGTTTCAGAGGCTTGCCTGGCTCCTCACCCTCCTTCTTGCCATGCAGTAGATGCTTAGTTAAAAGCTAGAAAAAGGGCCTTGGAGGGAGCACCTGCCACACTTTGAGTAGTTTGTTTACCAGGCTGCTCCCACGCAACTGCCACAAAAACAATGTGGTGTTTTTAAAATATTCTCAGAGGCGTAAGTGGGAAAAGACCCTTTCAGGCCATGAGAGGCCTTGACGAGCTTCAGAAATGTAAAGCTGTTTCTGTTGCCCCAAAGACAGCGTTAGTATTGGGAGTCCTGTGAGATCTGTGGGTGTCTGGGGAAATGATATGAGAGAGGGGTGGTGGTGGTAGCGAACAGTGCTGAGAAAAATGGGGGGGTGCATGCGCGGGGAGGGAAGTCTAGTGGGGGTCAGAGTGAAGGAGGGTATGAGTGTAAGGAATGGCAACTCAGCGTGGATTCAGGAAACTCTAATGTTGCAGTTTTCCATGCCATCTATGTTTGTGTGGCTACACAAAGGGGTTTTGCCCCCTTGTCTGTCAGTGTGGCTCCTTACAGCATGCCTATTGGTTGTGGAACCCAGGGTTAGTCCCAGGTAGGTAACTCAATGGGTGAGCATGAGGGGCCTTACCTGCTCTGGGCATTACAGCCCTGTGCAGGCTCAAAAATCAGCCCCAAACCCAGTTGTGTTGGGACCAAATCAACCGGGCTCTCCCATACTTGGGCCTCATGTCACAGAGTGGCCCTGCCCCCACGGAGCACCCATGGGTGCTCCGTGTGGGATGGGGGTGGGGGGATGTCAAGAAAGAAAGAGGGCTAAGCCATTCCCCCACCCTTTACCTGACTTGGTCGTGCCCCTGGAAAACTCTGTAATGATACTGGGCCTTTTGCTTGTATGCAGGCCAGCCTGAGTCCAAGGGGCTTGGCTAGGAGGGCTCCCAACCCTGATAGAGCTCAGTGGCGCCTCCTGGGTCTTGTCAGGCTCAAGCAGGGCTCTTCTGAATATTTAATACTGTGATAGCGGAACCCTGTTATCACAGCAGCAGTTGTTTACAAGATATTTTGGCAGTTTGCAGTTCTGAGCATTCCTGAATGACTGGCCTGTGAGCAGTGGATTAGTACGTTAGGTCGGTGGTTCTCAAACGAGTGGGGCAGGGAAGGTATTCTGGGGGAATAAGGTGTGAGGAGGAGTACAGCTGGCAAATACCTAGCTCTACTCTGAGCTAGGTGGAATTTTCAAAATGATGGGGTTAAAAAGAGAGGAGAGAGAGTTGGAGGACACAGGCATGGGGGGGGGGGGAGAGGAAGCCATCGCAGGGCTGGGGAGTTGGACACCTGCATTGGCTGCATAAGAGATGGTAGAGAAGGGTGGGAATGGGATGTGCCTATCTGGCTTGCAGCTTCCTAGTGGGGGATCAGGTCAGCAAGGGTAGGAACAAACTCCTGGTCAGAGCCAGCGTTTTGATCTACGCTCCCAACCAGGCACAATTCCTCTGAGCTCAAGGAATTTTGCCACCTCAGTCCCTGTCCTCCCCGTGCCATAGTGGTAATTGCTACTTCCAAGGGATCCCAGGGGATATGATGCAGTTTCCCTCCATTATCTCTTGTTTGATTATAGCTGCTTTTGCCACAGTGCAGGGCAGACCAACCAAGGAAGTGTCATGAAATTCCCCTCTAGTCTCTTAACTGATAACTGCTGGGGGCTGCCGAGCTTGGCCTAGCATCTGCGTAGACTTTTTGGCCATGTGAAATAGACTGTGGGAGCTGTAAGAAGTTCACAGGCTGCAGTCTGAATACCAGGGACTGAGAGATCACAATGGTCCCTTCTGGCTTTTAAATCTCAAATCTAAGAATGATGCCATCTTCATTGTGGTATCCATCTTGTGGTATCCAAATGAGAGCCATTTTGTTATCCATCTGTTTCTTATCTCCCCTGGCTCTCTTTGGGGCCTTCTGGCTGCTTTAAGATGCAACTGACTGTCACTCCATCCAGTTTCCTCATAGTTTTCCTTTGTTTTAAAAAAAATCAAACCTGTTTACAGCTGTTGTGATCTCCCCTTGCTGTAACCCTCAGCCATGCATTGCTCTTTTGTTTTGCACTTCCCTTGTATAAATAACTGTTGTTAAACTGTAGCCCCCTGGGACTAGAAATGGTTACTCTTTCTGTAAAACTCCATGATGCTATACAGATAATGCCAGCTGGATTCCTGCTTCATAAGAGTAATGTCATAGAAGTGGAGACAAAGTAGTTCAGATGATCTTTTTTATTGAACCAACTTCTGTTGGAGAGAATGTGCAAGCTTTTTAAGCAAATGCAATACTTGTGTATGTGTGTGAACATGACATTGGGGATTAAGGTGCTAGTATTCAAATATAAATCAAGAAGCAAGCTGCAAGGTGATGTAAATGTGACTGTTAGAGAAGAATAGGGTTGCTAGTATTAAAAATAAGGACGATATCTGGAAGACACTCACTAAAACGGGAGGAGAGAGAGAGTTAACAAGCCATTTAAATCAATGACAGCACACATCAGCTGATTACTGCAAATGTATGTAATAGCTTATGAAGACCAGATCAATATTGAGTCTTTTGCTTTGACTATCCAGCAAACATATGGATAGAAGATATAGTAGGAAATAGCTTATCAGAGTAAAGGAATATGTGCATATGGAAGGACATTGGTTCACAGCAGTTGAGTATATAGCTAAAAGAGTCCATCAGTTACTACACATGTGCATAATGGCTTGAAAAATCTTTGTTGAGTTCATCATTTTTGGTATCTAATAAAGTTATGAATTTAAGTTCCAGGCCCATCTTTGAAGGTGTTGTGTAGGTTTCCTTTAAGGATGAGGACAAAGAGATCCGAGATGGAGTTGCTGTTCTGGAAAAAGTGACTGCCCATTGTAGAGTCCTTCTTTGTGCTCATGATCATATTTCCATGTAAGTTCATTTGTTGGGCGTAAGGATTACTGATTTTCACCAACATAGTTTTCATGGGAGCATTTCATGCACTGAATGAAATACACTGTATTTTGGGTTTTGCAGATGTATTTCCCTTTTATTTTGAATGGTTTTCCCTGGGGGATGTTAACAGTGGTTGTGATAGAAATGCATTGGCAAGTTTTGCACCTGCTGTTCTAGCAGGGTCTTGTTCCTGTCAAGGTTGGGCTGTCCTAGGTGGCAGGGAGTTTGCTCTGGATGATCAGCTGTGAGAGGTTGGGGGTTGGTTGAAGGCCAGAAGAGGTGGTTCAGGAAAGATTTCTATTAGGGTCTTGTCCCCATCAAGTATAGGTGGCAGCTGTTTGATGCTGCTACATATAGGTTCCAGTGTGGGGTGGTAGGTGACAAGAGGTGTGTGGTTCGAGAGTTACTTTCTTTCTGTATTGTAGCAGATTCTCTTGAGGGATTTGTGTATATATGATCTACTTCTCTGTTGGAATGCCCTTGTTTCATGAAAGCAGTTTTTAGCATGGCGAGGTGTGCATCATGGGCAGGGCCCCAAGGGAAACGCGGGTCTGTGATTCGCAGATTTCCAGTAGAATTCCCCTCCCCCCGCAGAATCTCCTGTCCCGCTTACCCCAGAATTTGTAGCCTGCGCTGGGGAGACGCGGGACAGGAGATTCCACGAGGGGAGGGGAATAAACAAACTCTCGGGGCTTCCCCTCCCCAGGTTCCAGGGCTTGCCTCCCCCGTTTAGAAAACTAATTAACTTACCCTGAAGCAGCTGCTCCAGTGTGCGCATCCCCATCCAGCTCCTGGCCTCTTCCTGGCCCCTCCCATGACATCATCCAGCTGCGTCGCCCTGAGAGGCCCCGTTGGGAGGAACCAGGAAGAGGCCAGGAGCTAGATGGGGACGAGCATGCTGGAGCAGCTGCTGCCGCTGCCGCTCCTAAGTCACTGCCGCCGCCTGCTCCAGTCATAAGGTAAGTAGGGGGGGCGGGCTCCTGGGTTAGGGGCTGCCCTCTGGATTCCCATGTGGTGTGTGGGGGGGTTTACCTGCTGTGCCTCTGCATTACCATGTGTTTTGTTGGGGTGGGGGTTTACCTGCTGTTGCCTCTGCATTGCCATGTGTTTTGTTGGGGGGGGGGG
>QEPC01010928.1:305094-321936 GCA_003113815.1 Sphenodon punctatus
GGGGGGGGGGGGTTGCCTGCTGTGCCCTCTGGATTGCCATGTGTTTTAGGAGGGCATAGCATAAAGATGTCAGTACTGCAAATAAATAAAGAACTCATTTTTTAATTTTAGTAGCCTTGTTTTGTAACTTGATTGGGTCGCAGAATTTCCAATTTGGGGTTGCAGAATTTCCAATTTGGGGTCGCAGAATTTTGGGGAAAAAATTGCAGAAGAATCGGGGCCCTGGGTCTGCTCTTCACAACAGATTCTGTGGTGTCCAAGTGCTTGGCTGTAGATAATGGATTTTTTAGTGTGTGTTGGGTGGTTGCTCAATCAGTGAAGGTAAGCCTGATGGTCTCTCAGTTTCTTGTATATTGCTTTCTGTAGGGTGCCATTGTGTGTGTGTGTGTGTGTGTGTGTGTGTATTTATTTATTTATTTATATATTTATTTAAATAATTTTGTGCCCCACCCCTCCTGCCACAGGCAGCTCAGAGCAGATGACACTAGTGTCCAGGAAGCTGATGTTGTTGTGGGAATATTCCAGAGTTAGTTTGATAGAAGGGTGGTGATTGTTGACATTAGAGTGGAATTCTAAGAGCCAGTCCAGGTTGTTTGTCCAAATAATGAAAATATCTATATATTTCAGGGAGATGTTGCGGACGGGGCTGGCGAGGGTAATCAGCACGTCCCTTCGGCAAGGGAGACTGGCCCCCGGTCCCAAGGAGGCTGAGGTGCGCCCCCTGCTGAAGAAGCCATCTTTGGATGTGGACGTACTCGCCAGTTACCAACCTGTCTGTAATCTTCCCTTTTTAGGGAAGGTTATTGAACGGGCGGTGGCACTGCAGCTTCAGGCACATCTTGACGGCATTGGTTTCCTTGACCCATTTCAATCTGGGTTCCGCCCCGGCTATGGTACAGAGATGGCGCTGGTGGCCTTGGTGGACGATCTCCGCTGGGAGATGGACGCAGGACGTTCAACATTTCCGGTCCTGCAAGATCTTTTGGCTGCTGTTCAATTAATCAGTACTTTTATTAGACACTAGCTTTCGCCATGGTCAAAAATAAAAAAAACATACAAACAAAAGATAAAAACATAACAAGCATCCACTTATAATACAAGACAATAGACTGGAACATTTAAATAAATAAATACATAAATAAACATAGACAAGCATGTCATACAACATATATTTAGAAAGTATACCTCACAATTAAAAAACCATAAAGATAAAACCTCAAAATCCAAAAAACGAGAAAAATTTGAAAAAAAGAGAGAAATTCACAGTTTTAGCATGATGCAGTACGGATTCTTATAGCCAGTACAACAAATAAGGCAACAGGCTGCTGTTGAGACGATTGTAAGCCCTGGGGGTGTGGATGGAACTGTTCTTGAATGGTTCTGCTCATTCCTCTCAGGGAGAAGCCAGCGGGTTGTCCTGGGGGCTGAATCATCTAGCCCCCAGGCCCTGGAATGTGGCGTTCCGCAAGGTTCCATTCTGTCTCCATTGTTGTTTAATGTGTATATGCAGCCCTTGGGGGAGATCATGAGAGGGCTTGGTGTGCGTTGCCACCAATATGCTGATGACACCCAGCTTTACCTCTCTTTTTCAACTGACCCAGGTCCTGCCGTCTCAGTACTGTCCCAATGCTTGGAGGCTGTGGTGGATTGGTTGCAGCAGAGCAGACTGAAGCTCAGTCCTGACAAGACGGAGGTGATGGTGGTGGGTAGGGCGAAGGAGGTGTCGGCTCCCCTCGTAGAGGGGGTCCGCCCTCCTATAGCCCAGTAGGTTCGGAGTCTGGGAGCATTGTTGGACTCAGATCTCTACCTGGATTGGCAGGTGGAGGCGGTGGCTAAAGCTGCCTTCCGCAAGCTGTATCTGGTGTGGAGGCTGCGTCCATATGTCTCCAGACCCGACCTGGCCACCATCATCCATGCCTTCATCACCTCAAGACTGGACTATTGCAACGTGCTCTATGTGGGGCTTCCCTTGACGCTGTTTCGGAGACTGCAGCTGGTGTAGAACGCGGCGACTTGTCTCCTTACGGGGACGAGCCAATGGGAGCACATCACCCCCATGCTCCACGCGCTGCACTGACTGCCTATAGTGTACTGAGCCAGATTCAAGGTGTTGGTTTTGGCCTATAAAGCCCTATATGGTCTTGGCCCTTCATACCTCAGGGACCGCCTCGCCTTCCACACCCCTGGGCGACCCCTTTGGTCCACTGGAGGCGCCTTCTTGGAGGTCCCCCATGTAAAGTGGGGGCCACAATGGAGAGGGCATTCTCGGTGGCCAGGCCACGACTATGGAACTCCCTCCCGGAGGAAGCCCATATGGCCCCAAGTCTGATGGCTTTCCGCCGGGCCTGCAAAACGTGGCTGTTCTCCCAGGCCTTCGGAGGAGGGGAGGGAGGGTTGGGATAAAAGTTTGGGGTGGTGGTTGTTTTTGAGGGGGATTTTTAGATGTTTTAATTGTTGTGTTTTACTGTTTCAACTATTGTTGTTTTTTATGTTGTAAGCCGCCCCGAGATGCCATGGGCATGAGGGGGCGGCTAAGAAATATAACTAAATAAAAAATAAATATATCTGAGGTATAAGAATAGTTTGGTGGTGCATTTCTCCAGGTAGCCTTTTCAAGGTGACCCATAAAAAGGATGGCATAGTGGGGAACCATTTTTGTGCCTATAGCTGCCCCCATGGTTTGTACATAGTGTTCATCATTGAATATGAAGGTTTTGTTTGCAAGGATGAAATGGATGAGCTTTGCAATATGCTTGAGGTGGATATCGGAGTATTCTCGATTGGCCTGTAGGTATTTCAGGCAGGCTGCAATGCCATCGGTGTGAGGAATGTTGGAGTATTGTGAGGCAACATCCATGGTTATAAGGATGGTGTTGTGGGGAAGGTTTCTTATGTTGTGAAGTTTGCAGAGGAAGTTGGTGGTATCTTGGATGAAGCTTGTCCTTTTGTTTGGCAAGTGGTTTGAAAATGTTTTCTGTGAGTTCTGATATTCTTTTGGTGAGTGTGCCAAGGCCAGATATGATAGGTCTGCCCGGGTTTCCCTGTTTGTGTATCTTGGGAAGCATATAGAAAGTTCCTAGGGTGGGATCGATGGGAATGAGATTAGATATGTTTCTCCTGAATTTCCCTGAGAAGAGCTTTGATGATGACTTTGGGTTCCCAAGTGAATTGTGATATGGGATGATCTTTGAGTTGTTTGTAGTAATTGTGATTTGAAAGTTGTCTGTTGGCTTCTGTAATGTAGGCCACATTCATACCTGATGTGGTGCGGCAGCAGCGAGACCCACGAGGGAAGATTCGGCAGTGGGGTGGAGCCTGATTCTGGAAGTGGCTCCCATGCAGATGGGCTTCTGCCACGGCTTCCCGTGCGCATGTCAGGGCGCAAAATCCTGCCCTGATTATGTACACAGGAAGCCGCAGCAGAACCCCATTTGCACCAGCTGTACTTCTGCCATCAGGCTGCTCCCCGCTGCCACATCTTTGCTCTGCCGCCACCGCCATCGCAGGTGTGAATGCAGCCATAGTTGTCTTGGTTTAATATTACAATGGTGCCCCCTTTATCTGCTGGCTTGATGACTATTTTGTGGTTAGATTTCAAGTTTGAATAGCCTTTCTTTCTATGATGGACAGGTTATGCTCAGTGTTGTTCAGAGTCTATTCTTTTCCTGAAAGTCGATATAGTGGTCTAGTATGGGATTCTATCCATCTCGGGGTGTCCATTCAGATTAAGTCTTTTTTCTTTTTGGTGTGAGCGAGACATTCATGTGGGGGTGGTTCTCCATGTGGAAAATATTCCTTGACGCAGAGTCAGCGGAAAATTCCTCTATTTCTCCACATATCAATATGTTGTCTGGATTCATAGTTAAGCAGACGTGTAGTACTATTGAAAGTACTGATAGTTCAGCTTGGCTTAGTGATAGGTTTATAACTTTGTGGGGTTAGTGTGTTGTTCTGTAAACCACGAAGATGTTATAGATTGACTAACTTTTTGTTTTTGTGCTGAATGGCTGTCGTCAGATTCTTATTGTGTAGTTGGATTGGATTTCTTGTATGATTTTTAAGGTGGATTTCTTCATAATTTTGGGGGGGTTTTGTTCCAGCTGATTCCTTCGGCCCATACTGGAACTTCAATGCTGGCCTGTCTGGCCAATAAATGCCATAGTATAGGTTCTTTGTTTACTCGGCAAGGCACCCTGTGTGTTGCCTCTTCGTTTGCAGAAAAATCAAATGCTGTGTCTGTGCTGGGAGGCAGAGGCCAAGCAAATGCCAGGTGTGCATGAGTCATAAGCACTCTGTGGTACAGGGCTCGGTAGATGAATATATATCTTTTTGTGTGTTTTTGCCCCTTGCATTGCTGCACTGAAGTCAGATTTTCCTACCATCTAATTTCCTACCATGCAAACTCCTAAGGCAATGTCTGTGGTATAAAACCTACTGTCATCTGACCTTGCCTGGACTGAAATGACCCAGGTCCCTTGCCATCATTTTCCCTGAAAGTCATCCTGCGTCATACTCTGAGGGGAAAGAAGGGAGAGAAAGAGGGCCAGACCCACTTCCCAATATTATGAACTGTGGCTGGGGAGGGTACTCTGGTTGTTGAGGTTTTCGTTCTTCATAATGCCAGCTAGGCGGTAAAAAGCTCATTCACCCAGACATTTATTTTTATTTATTTATTTTATAAAAAAATCTTTATACCCCGCCCCTCCTGACACAACTGCTTGGAGTGGCTTACAATAAACAAATAAACATTAAAATATATAAAGCAACTTATGACAAGGAGGATTTAAAAAATCCCTTCCCCCACAACCCAATTCCCCCCATCCTTCACCCATCTCCCCTGCCAAACACCTGGCAGAACAGCCAGCTCTTACAACTACATCGAAAGGAGGAGAGATCCGGGGCCAATCGGGCCTCCACCGGAAGGGAGTTCCCCAGCCACGGTGCAGCCACTGAGAATGCCCTCTCTATCATGGCCCCCCGGAAAACACGGGGGACCTCGAGGAGGGCACCCCCAGATGACCGCAAGGGCCGATCTAGGAACCGAGTGGTGAAGTAGTCCTGCAGATAGGTAGGGCCTAGACCGTTTAGGACTTTATAGGCAAGCACCAACACCTTGAATTGGGCCCAGAAGACTACAGGCAACCAGTGCAGAGGTCGGAGAACTAGTATAATATGCTCCCGGCAGCCCAGTCCCACCAAGAGGCAGGCCGCCGCATTCTGCACCAGCTGCGGTCTCCAAACCGTCACCACGGGTAGCCTCACGTAGAGCGCGTTACAATAGTCCAGACTAGAGGTGATGAAAGCATGGATGACAGTGGCCAGGTCAGAGTCCGAAACATACGGCCAAAGCCGACGCACCAGATGTGATTGGCGAAAGGCACTCCTTGCCACAGCCTCTGCATGCTGTCGTTGAGACATCTGCCCATGTTGCTGACTTCCTAGGACACAAGTATCGCTATTTATAAATTAACAATTTCTTCCTCGCTGCTGCTGCTTGCCATTAATGACCTGTTTATTGTATCTAATCCCCATCTCAGTTTAGCCACTACAAACCAGACATGGTGGTGTGAAGTCTACATTGTGGGGTGGCATCCCCTTCTGCCGAGTTTGTCTTGAAACTGCTGACCCTCTGCCCTTAGGGGATTAAATATTCTTATTACAGTGCAGTCACGTTAAGTCAAATTTTGCTTGCAATGCGCAGAGCTCTCCTGTTCCTGCCACGTGCCTGGACAGCAGGGAACAGAAGTGCTACAGCTGCTTGCACTGCAAGCCCCACACTGGGCTCTAAGCTTGCAGTGAAGTGCATAGCACTCCTGTTCCCTGCCACTCGCCTAAGCTGTGGGGCTTGCAGTGTAGGCAGGGAATGGGGCTTTGTTGCATTGCACTGCAAGCTTGGAGAGTATATATAGCAGTATTTTAACCACGTGCTGCCAAAAATCATTCATGCACTCAAAGATACTGATTTTTAAAAAAAATATTATTAATTATTATTATGATGATGATTATTATTATTGGCAGGTTGGTATATTTTAGTCTATATAACTTAAGCATTTGAGTTATCAGGGTACAGAATTTGACCTGTCCAAATGTGCTTAGCAGCCAACCCCTAAACTTTGTCACCACCAGTGCAAGCAGCAATACATTTATTATACCCGGGATTGGGGGAAACCTATTTCTTTGACTTGACTAGAAATTTGAGTACATGAGTTTGACTTAAGCAAATCCCACTGTACAGGTTTTCTCCCATCTACGCTCGGGAAGATGGAACAAGAGAGAATGGGCTTAAATTGCAGAAATGTAGATCTGAGTTAGATATTGAGAAAAAACATTTTAACTGTAAGAGCTGTTGGGCAATGGAATAAATTGCCCAGGGAAGTTGTGAAAACTCTTTCCTTGGATGTTTTCAAAACCCAGCTGGACAAGCACAAGCTTTGCAACCCCAAGAGAGACATACTAAAATTGTCATCTGGCTGAGAGCCACAAGAGAGACATAAGTGTGTGCGCACCCATCTTTCCTACTCCTCTGATGAGCTGGCAGAGTCAGTTCTCTGCAGTCCTGGCTGCAGAGATTCTGAGGAATAATAACTGTGATTCAGCTGCTGAGACTCTGGTGCAGTAAACTAGGACACAGGGGCACAGAACCAGGCCTGGCCGAGAGCCACACTTGAGCTGCCACAGAGCCACATGTGGCTCTTGAGCCACAGTTTGCCCACCCCTGCTGTAAGCTGAGGATACCCTGCTCGGAGCAGAGAGTTGGACTAGATGACCCTTCCAACCCTACAATTCTGTGACCCCTCTTGCATCCAGATCCTTCTCCTCCCAAGCAAATGTGCTCCGTGGCCTACCCCTAAACTTTGTCACCGCTTCTTGAGTGCAACCTTGGGAACTTTACTAGGCTAAAGGATAAACCTGTGTTATGTTTCTCATTCGCTACATTGAAGTTCTGCATTAAATAAGGAAAGGTGGACAAGCGAAGGACTTGATGGGAGAAGGCTGTTGTAGAGGGACTAGCTTAAACCTTTAGCACTAAACCTTGTACCAGAGGAAGGGAAGACTTAAAAGTCATGAGGGTGAAGATTTAATTATTTTTTTAAAAGCTGAGATCTGAAAGTCCGTGAGGCACAGCTTGAGGCTGTGGGGGGGTTATTACATCTTTCCTGGAAAATCACTTTCTCTCTCTCTCTCAACTGCAGATTTGTGCCATCATTGGAGGAACATTCACTGTGGCCGGGATCCTCGACTCCTGCATTTTCACAGCCTCTGAAGCCTGGAAGAAAATCCAAATAGGGAAAATGCAATAGAGTTGAAGTTGTTATCCAGGTCCCCGGAGCAACAAGAGAGAAACCCACCACTGTCAGTTTCTTTTCTGTCCGATTGGATCAGTACACTTTTCTTTTGTTTAAGTGGCTTACTGAAGACCTCCCCAGCAAAGCAAAAAAGCGACCCTACACTAGGGCTGGGGGACCTCTGGCCTGTGGCTGTGTGTTTGGCCCCTTTCCAATTCATGGGTCCAGCCCATGGATCCAGTTCCCTACCCTCAAGCACTGAAAGAGTGAGCTCAGGAGAAGGGAGCAGAACTGAGGGCTCCCAAAGATAAGGGATGGGTTCATGGCATAAATTCATCATCCGGACCATCCCTTTCCTTTCCTCATCCTGAGCGCACCCCTTAGGGCGCGTACAGACGAGACAAAAAAGGCGGCTGATACTTTGATCACCCGCCTTTCTTTGCGCTCGTCTAAATGTCAATGCCGGATCCTACCCCGCGTCTGACCGGGTCGGCGATCCTGGCCCCTCAGATGCGGAACCCCGAAGTGCCGGCTTTACGCCGCACTTCCAGGTTCCCTGGCTGAGTGCGCATGCGGGGAAGGGTGCGCATGCGCACAACGACTGTACGCCGTGTCTGAACATCAGACACGGCATACAGAGGAAGGCGGGGGAGAGATGCCGGTGCTGAACGATCCCGCTTGGGAGTGGGATCGTCTAACAGCGCCCTTAGTGTACGCTCCTCACACACCCAGCTCCTATCTGGTTCATGGGGCTTGTATTAATGTTCAGTGTAGCCTGCGGGAGGGAGAAGATTCCGCATCCCCACCTACACCAAGCTCTGTAAGTTGACTGTATTGGCAGCAGGGTCTTGGATATCCCTCCTCTGCCTTCCCTCCAAAAATGGTTCCTCAGAGTTGAAGCTGTTGTGAGTTGTTGGTTTTTTTTGTTTGTTTAAAAAAAAAACACAAAACAAAACAGCTACCATGGCTCTGACCGTGCAGTGCTGCTAGGAACCTCCCAGGCACTAAAGACAGAGGGCGTACGCTGGGAAGAGTTGCCAAGAGTTATGGGAATACTCTAGCCGCTTCCATGATTAGACAATCACTCTCTTTTGGGGTTTTTTTAGGGCAAAATTACAAATTCTACCCACCTATTATGAAGAAATTCTACCCATAGTGCCAAAAATAGTGATATATCCATAGATCAGGAATTAGTTCCCACAGTGAATATGAAGGGAGAAGGGCAAACAGGATGTTAAGGTGTCTGGGGTTTTTAAGTTTTGGTTATTGTTTTATAAGCTGCTCCTTTCAGATACGTCCCTTTTCCGGTGAAATGAGCAAGTGTGATTAAATGTTTCACTAACCTGCTTCTCCTGGGTAGCTGTAATCAGGGGAGAAGGTGGTAGCTTATCTCTTGTACTCTTTCTGGATCTAAAAACACTTTCGCTTATTCTTCCCAGAAACTGAATATCCAGTCTTGTGTTTACAGATGGCATGAAGTAAAACCAACAAACCAAACTGAGTAACACACTATCCTCTGTGGCCTTTGTTTTCAAGGGAAATAGTTGTCCTTGCAAGGCTATGCTGCAACGCTATGCTGTACTCTTTCTCCTGCCTTTTTGAAACACAGACCACCCTACAGTCACGTTGTAAAGTCTGCAACTTGATCTGCTTTTTATTGGAGGAAAAAAGGTGGTCTGTGCTTATAGAAATGCTATATTCACAACTGGGCTTGTCTGAACTGATGCAGGGGTGCGGTTACACTCTCTGGCTGTTCCTCCTGATTAACAACCTCTAGTGAAGAAGCCCTTTAGAGGTGTGGATTGTACAGAATGGTAGAAGACAGCGAGGGCTCATTCACGTAGCCCCTGAACATGTGAAAGCTCAGGGAGCATGACCTGTGCTGCCTTCCTCTAGTGTTGTGTGAAAGACTCCCCACGTCCCTTCTCAGCTAGCTCACCAAGACAAAACAAGTATGGTACCCTCAAGGGGAGGCAGCACAGGCTGTTTTCTGGTCCTTGGACGCATCTTCTGAGATTTGTATCCATGAATTCTATGTCTCCCCTTAGCATGAGGTGGCTAAAAATCATCACTTGCAGTGGGGGGCTGAGGGCATTTTACAAGTAAACTTAGGGCTGTCCACCTTTCATTTTATTTTCTTGCATTTATACCCTGCCCCTCTCACACTTGGTGACTTGGGACGGCGAGCCTCCATTCACTTGCAGAACAGGCAGTAGCAGGGCAACCTTCCTTCACAGACAGTCTCTGCCACTGTATTTCAATCCCAGGCATCTGAGAGATGGTTCTGTTTCCACACCCATTCATTCAGCTTTTGACATCACATGAGAGATTACTGCCAGATGTGTGTGTTATGGGCATCAGTTCAATAGGAACTAGGATGAGGACCCATCAGTTCATTTTCCATAGGCCACAAACAACCTTTAGATAGTAAGGGTCCTTGCATGCTTCATACGTTGCGTGGCCTGGGCTTCCACAAATTTTGAGTATTTTCCCCAGGTCTTTCAGTAAAACAATAAACGTAAAGTTTATTGTCAACTTTGAAAATTTAAGGAGATGGTGTTAATCTTCCTGTGCAGTACCATCCATTGTCCTTAGCATTCTCCTTTAGAATATGAAGGTGAACGTGTCAGAATTATGCGTTGTGATGAAATCAACCTTGAATATTCAGTATTGATACCAGAGCCACAAGCATTTCAATTTGCCCAGTTTGTGTTCGTTGAAACTGTCTCATTGCTTTTGAATTGGGGAAGATAGCCAGACAGTCATTCTTATTTCTATATTATTATTATTATTTTTGCTGTTTATCTTCTTCCCTGTCCCTTCCTGGTTATTCCCACCTGCATAGTAATGTCTACAAATGACAGCATTGGAAATTTCCCATTTTTTTCCTATGGATTGATTTGTTATTTTAGGTGTTAAACTGGATCTTGTAACTTCCTGTATCTGTTTAATGTTTGGATGAGATTTTATACATTTTTCCATTTACAAAAATCAAGATGAAAATTATGCATTTTGTCTTCATTTCAGTGTGTGGCTTTTGTCTGCATGTTTTACCCAAAGGGGGTAGGATTGCATTTTCAGTGGGGTATAAGAGATTTTCCATCCTTGCCTGCTGAAGGATTCTTCAGTCCTGTCTGCCATTGCTAACCAAAGTGTCCATCACAAACATGTTTTTTCCTATATTTTGCTGGAATGATGGCTTTAAAAAGATGAGATTTTGATCTTACAGAGGATGTACTTGTCTTAAGTCTTGGTGGAGGCCCTTATCTATGGGAGTATGGGTCTGACTTGGTGTATTTCTTAGACCTCAGTTTAACTTCTTCCTTTCTAAGATAATCGATCATAACCAAAAAGCTACTTCATAACTGTAATAAGTTTAGTAAATATAGCACAAGCTACACCCCAGCCTCCAGTGAGACTTTAGACAAGTGACGGTCCAGATTTCAATTTCACAGCACAGACCTGTCCTTAGGCAATAAATCCAAGCGCAACTCTTTCAGACTTTAGTTAATCAGCAATGAAGCAAAACTACTCTGTTTTCAGCATGTGTATCCCCTTCTTATACTTGCACCATGGTGCAATGCATGGAACATGATGCTATGCTATACTTAAGGTGCAATTTTCCATCTATTGGAGTCAACGGCTCAGCTCCTATCAATGACTCAGCTCCTACTGACTTTAATGGTGGAGGATTTGTATTTTTATAAAGCATTTGCTTTTTTTCTCTTACTCAAAAGTGAAGTCAAGATGAAGTGAATGGCTAGTGCTGAGCTAATTGTCTCTCTCCACTTGTTTTCCCCCAGGAGTAATGAATTGACAGGTTTGATACTTTGAACAAATTAGAATATCAAGAAAGCGTTTCTGGTGACGTTGTATCCCAAAACCTAAGGAACTACCCTTTAGCTGTCAAATGTATGCATGTGAAGGGATGAGAATGTTGCTTTTACAAGGTGCCTCATTAAGATACTGATGTATGGTTTTTCTGAGGAGGCATCTCTAGAGCAATGTTAGATGTTGACAATAAGTATATTAAGGAGAGTATATGTATATATGAACAAAATCTGAAAGAAAAGCCACCCACAGTTGTAGAGGTAGCAAGGGATGCAAACATAATTGTAGAACCCCTCCTTATTCCTTGAGCGTGTCTAAATGTTTAGACCCCTTACTCATATGGGAAGGTGAGAGCCAAAAGAACATTGTCAGCCCTCTACCACATGAGGTTACCCTGAATAAGGGGACTAGCCATGGGGTGTTTTTTTTTAACTTTAAAAATTTCAAATATCTATCTGAGAAAGTGGAAACAGGGCGGGGAACACTTATTTAGTGAGAAGTGTGAGAGAAGCTAGGCAAAATTGCAAGAACAGAACATTGCCAATGTTCCCTCTACAAAACCTAGAACAATGAGCTGTCCCTTTGGCCTTTACAGAACTGCTGTCCCAAATCCTGGAACCATGGACTCCTGAATCATCTACTGAAGTCAGTTGAGGTTTGAGGATTGCAGTCACAATGAATAAGGACCCAGTAATGGAAAATTTAGGATTGCTACCTGCAAAGTAATGGGCCCCTTCTTCCTCCATAGAAGTCAGTAGGGGTTGTAGGCTCCATAATGTTGTCATGCCCCAAGAGTGAATTCACAATTACAATTCAGCAGAAATGCCTGGTGTATGAACTTTCCTACTCGCTCATCATGAGCACAATGATTTTATTGTATGATCCTAGTTCAACTCAACCAAATATAAAAGCTATATGCAAATAGAACTCTCACCACATGACAAGACAAGAGGCTACTAAAAATGGGGATTTACTTTTATTTATTTATTTATTTAATTTCTATGCTGCCCCTCCCAGAGGCTCATAAAAACATTAAAATACAAAAAACTCTAGACCCCAACCCTCTACAAGCCCACCCAATACTGCCACCCCATTCCTGAACCCCGAAACCATCCCAGTCCCCAATTTATTCCCACCCAACAAATGCCTTTTCAAATAAAAAAAGTCTTACACAGCCTCCAGAAAGACATTCAGGGTCGGGCTTAAATGAACTTCTGGGAGAAGGGAATTCCAAAGCACTGGGGCAGCAACCAAGCTGCTGGCTGATCGCAGCAGCTGCAGCGAGGCATGGTAGGACAGACAGTCTCTCATATGTGGGGCCCAGATCATTTAGGGCTTTAAAGGCCAAAACCAGCACCTTGAATTGTACCTGGAAAACTATAGGGAGCCGGTGCATACTTTGGAGCACTGGTGTAATGTGCTCCCGGCTCCTTGTCCCCAAAAGCAGGCGAGCCACCGCATTCTGCACCAGCTGCAGCTTTTGAACCATCATCAAGGGCAGCCTCTAGGTGGTGGTGATGGTGAACAAATCCAAATCAGAAAGAAAAGGCTGCAGCCTCCTCACGAGTTTAAATATTATACATAAGCATTAGACTTAAATATTCTGAGATCAGTTCATCTGTGCCTTACTGAATCCTGACTTACAAAACTCCTTGCTGCCTGAGAAGAAGAATATGCAGTGTTAAGTGACAAGATCGTGTGAAGAATGAGGATACGATGTCACACAAAGCAGCATAATTTATCATGTATGATAGAGAAGAAATAAATAGCTGGGTAATGGTGAGCAAATAGATCAAGAATTGTAAAGCAGGTAAACCAGTGATGCCGATAAGTTGGAAGAGTGAGAGACATGGGAAAGAACAGTTATGTAAGATGCTGGCAGATGAAGGATATGGTTGCACTTGCCAAGAGGGGGGGAATAGGAGTGTGCAGGGGGTGGGGAATCATTTTCATTTTTTGATTCATTTTTGTTCTTAAATTCACATTAGTTTGTTATTTTAGTTCCCACTAGATTTTTGTTTTTATTTTTGTTTTCCATTGGTTTCAATGGAAAATGAATTTTTGCCTGTAACTTCATTTCTCATCCAATTTGCACAAACCTTGGAGAGGTTGTTTCCTTCATTTAAGGGAATATGTGTACCAAATTATAGTACGATTGCATAAAGGGTTCCATTTTATAAGCAATTTAAGTCTGTAGTTTGAAGACATTTCCAGCGGTAACGTCTGTTTCCCACTCAATTTGGATGAACGATGGCGAAATTGTTCCCCTCACCTAATGGATCATTTCTACCAAATTTCAGAAAGATTGGATAAAGGGTTCCTATTTTATAAGCAAATTTTAAGTTTGTCATTTCAGGACACATTTCCTTCGGTAACATCTTTGTTTTCCATCCTATTTGGACATAGTCTTCCCCTCTCCCAAGGAATCATCTATGTCAAAATTCCCTTCTCTTTCTCCTTATACGGAATCAGATGGTGGATGAGTGCAGTTAGTGCACTACAGTGGGGACACACTTAAAAAAACAGTACAGAACAATTACAATGTTATAGAGACAGACAAGGATTACAAAGACAATTAACAGTGGGAATATGGGAAGGAAGGGATGAGAGAGAGAGCTGTTTTTATAATTTTCAATTTGTCTAAGTGAGGCTGAGTTAGAGCAACCACACACAGACTGGGAAAAACCAGCAAGTGTTCTCTCTGACTGAACTAACACTGGCAAAGTTCCTCAGCTTGGCAGAAGGTTAAGAACACTCCCCATGCCCGCTCCCCAAAGCCATCCTGAGTCCCTGATTGGTACAGAAAGCTTACATTGCATGTTCAAAGAATAACCTATCAGAGGGATCTTCTGTGTTAGAGTGTATGCAATTGGACAGAAAAGAAATCACTCATGGTTCCCCCTCCCTTCTTGACCCCCTTCTGAACTCTTGTTTACAGCAAGGCACAAACAGGCTGGAGCCATGGCATGTGCTCTGTCCCTGCATACAGCAGCACAGAACTAATACTAAAATTCATTTTTAGCTATTAACCCAATTGTTTTAGTTATTGTAATAACTAAAATGAAAATGACTTTTTTCTTTTAATTATTTAATATTAACTAAAACGAATGACATCGGGGGTGGTGGTGGTGGTACGGGGACATATGTATGTATTTACAAAACTTATGATATATTCCCTGAACCCACCCCTGCTTTCTGAGTTCTTTGTTCCAAGTACTAGCATCCAAAAATGCCCACCTTCCTTTTCTCAACCAACCATCAGAAATCCACAAGAGGCTGAGGCGGCAGCTCTAGGAGGTCAAGCTCAGAAGCACCAGGGGGTGGGGGACCTTTTGAACTCTAACCCTTCTGTAGCAAAATTCTCTCTGTCACAGTTTCCTAGCTGCAAAATGGGGGTAACGTTGCTTTCAAGGTGATGTTAAAATGATTAGTTACTACAGCATTCTTGGCGATGCTTCCTCCTTTCTGCTTCCAGTAGATTTTTCTTTTGTTTGTACTGAAATGGCTGACTGTTATGCCTTAATGAAAATATGCCAACTCTTCTAGGCTCCCCTCTGCCTCCCCCCTCACTTCAGTCAACTTGGATTTTACCAAACTTAGCTGAAAACTGCCTTGTCATCTCCTCTTGTCTTTTATTTTTTAGATATTGCCAGCTTGTTTCCCTCCTTCCTTGGCCCTTTTCACACGACTGGGGGGGGATGGGTGGGCGGTATATGGGGATGCATTCCCATGGACCTCCATGCACAGAGCATAGGGCATTGGCACCTGCTGCTCTGTGCGTGGGAGGTGGGTGGAGCGTAGGAGCACACACACACACACACCCCTCCTGCAGTGTTCCCACGTGCACCTACCCATCCCCCTGCACCCGCTGCGGTGTTCGCATGGGCACCCCACCCACCCACGTGCGAGGGGGTGGGCGTCCATGTGAAAACGGTGCTTGACTCACAAGAGCCAGCAGCATCAACTCGTGTTCCCCCCTCCCTGGGAATTTATCCAAAAAAGTGGACAACATTTTCCTCCTTATGTCATCATAGAGCCTACAGGCATTCAAAATGTGTGGGGTAGACTCGGCAATGATGTTATCAAAAGGACACAATCTCTCTCCATAAGGGACTCCCCCCTGCCTTCCCTCAAGGACTTTAGATGGGAGGGCATTGAACCTGGCTGCTATAAATAGATATTTCCCTCTTGAGGGTATAGCTGTTGCTAGATATGTCACTGACTCACCACTACACAGGGCCCACTGGAGGTAATCCTTCATATGCTGAGTCTTTCTTACAGTGGCCACGGCATTTTGCCAGGCAATATCCTTTGCTCTGGTAATAATCATTGCCTGCGCAGGGTCTTTTTTCCTATCGGCTAGCCCCAACCTATCCAAAAAGTCTTCCCCCTCCCACTGCCATCTATCCTTGTGGGAGTCCTTCATAAGAAATTTAAGCAGCCCCTCTCTTCCCTACTTTTGATCAACTTACACCAAAGCTTTATAGCCCCAATCCTGGTCTTTTGATCCCATCCTAACTGACCAGTCTCCAGATAAATTGCCGCTGAGGGAGTACCAGCAGGTACTTGCAAAGTGCTCCTAAGAAATTTGGCCTGAAACTGATTTAATTTGGGGCGAATCAGTGGGACCAAAATCTTGGCTCCAAACAGGACCTTCGCTCCAACTTTGGAGTTGAAGACCTTTATCATTATGTCCCAGGGGGCCCCCCTAGATGAAGCAAACAATCTGCGTATGGCAAAAGATGGACCCTTCGCAGAGGCCAAGGCTTTCCGCATATGCTCTGTCCAACCACCTGAATGATGAAAAAACAGCCCAAGATATTTATACGAGTGGACCTGCTGAAGCAGATGACCATCTAGAAACCATGTGTAAGTCTTCCTGCTATTAGAAAACACCAGGATCTTAGATTTGGAGTAATTAATTTGCAATTTGTTGAGTTGACAGTAAATAGAAAATTGCTTGAGCTGCCTACATAAACCTACCCTTGTTTGCGACAAAAGTGCCATGTCATCTGCATATAGTAGGCAACCTACTGGTCTGGACGCGAGCTTGGGGGGGATCCCTCTTAGCCATATCAGATACCAAATCATTCACAAAGAGATTGAAGAGGATCAATTAATTAATTGATTAAAAAACTAAAATTCTACAGATTAATCAACTGAGATTTCTTTAATCAGTTGCACCCCTACTACATACATTCTCTTCTAGGACTATTTAAACTTTGCACCACCTGCAGGCGGCAGCCTAAGGCTGGCATCAAAGGTGGTGGCCATTAGTGGGGCCATTTGTGAGCATGTTTGGGGTGGAAGGGGGTGTTGTGTTTTTAAAGGTTGTTTTAAATTGTTTTGTGGTGGTGAGATGGGGGGGGTATGGGCAGCGTTGGCGAAGGGGGGTAGGCGGGTGGCGTGGGGTGTGAGGGGGGAAATGGTGAAAAGGGGGGAGGGGATTGGGCACTGGAAAATAGGGGGGAAGGAAGTATCATGGCCCTCTTGTGAGAGGAGGGTATGGGCACTGAGGAAGAGGGTGGGAGCAGGGGCGGCTGGTGGGTTTTGGTGTTGGAGGGGCACTGGGACAGTAAGGCCGGCGGGGCTAGGGGCGGAGCCAGAGGGATGGTAGGTGGAGCCAGGGGGACGGTAGGCCAGTGGCATGGCATAACCCAGCAGCAAGGAGTTCCCAGGGTTAACATCGGATGGAGGAAAACACAGTCTACATGCACATCAAGCT